>VOMN01139571.1:0-46998 GCA_014899125.1 Orchestia grillus | reverse complement strand
AACTCAACGCAGTTTTCGACACTTCTCACTTCCTTGAACACTCTTGTGTCGTCAGCAAAAGACTAAATGACCAAACTAGAATTAAAAACTTCTAATGTCAGCTAACAACTGATAATTTCTTGCCAAATAAAAGACTTAGAATGGAGATAAAATATTTTAAGCCCTTTAGAGTCAATTTTACAGTAACTGATAGTCGTAAGTTGAAATTTCGAAATGGATCATTTTGACCCATCTGTCTAGTCATTGCTCAACACCTCGCACTCGTGAACAGAAGACTTTTGCTCTTTTCGTGGTGACGTAACATCACATTTTCATGGTGACGTAAGATCACATTCAGCCCAAATCCCGTAAGAAAAAAACTACTGAGCTTGCTTGCCTATTCTCCCCTTCCACAATCAAGGCTAAATAGTAATGATTTAACCGTTCGCAACAGCATGCTCTGGATAATGGAAAACAACACTGTGACTAAGACAGCATTAACTGTCCGTAGAGAACCTCTTGAATCCACGACCAATTCACTTCACACAGCAGGAGCAAACAGCCTCCTTTAAAACTGGCTAGAAGGGACTGATAAAAGTGAGAAAATATTGTAAAATTTATTAAAATTTAATTTAATTCACTATTTAATGTGTTTGAGTACTCCAAATTTAATAGCTAATTGCTCATTCATTCATTCATAAATTGGGATACTTCACGCAACCGCAAGTCTCCTGTAACTTAACACCCATATAATGTAACACAATTTTTGGCCCGTACCACCGAGCCAGGAGAGCATTTTCCATGACCAGGATATTGCTGGCATTTCGCATCAGCAAAAATGCAGCACACACAAATTACAGCAGCCCGCACTGTAAGAGACAACCGCGTAAAAAACAAAAAAAAACAATGCAGTACACGGGCGCAGCAGCGGCGCTTGAGCGAGCGAGCAGGCGACGGCCGATCGGTTCAAGTTCGACACTGACGAGCGCCAGCTAAAAAAGATGACAAGTGCAAAGCGCCGCCAAAAAAAGCCTCCCAACGGATACGGTGTCCCGGGCCGGATATAGAAAGGCAGGTTTTTAGCGAGCGCTAATCGTTGGTCACCAAACGGAACGCCTAGTCTGTCAAACGCACGCCATATTTTTTTCGGGCACGCTTCATAATCGGCGGAAAATTTGCGCTGATAAGAAAGCCATTAGGCCTGAGCAGGAAGTGGGAGCGATCACCAGCGCCTGGCTCGAGTCATAATGAGCTCAAACAGGACGCCTCTCAGGTCAATACGGTTAAAACACTTTGATGACCAGCTTATTTCAGGAACTTGTTCACAGGCCTTCGCAAACTAAGAAGTACTGTATTGTCCCTGGCCATTGATGAACGACTGTCAGGATTCTTGTCATAAGTGGATCACACTTTGGGCTAAGTTGAGCCAAATAAACACAACTGCTCACCGTCAAGACCGATACGCAACTCATATTGGCGAAATCTACATTTCTGGCAATTTGGAAGATACGGAAATCTACAGCATTCCACTCGCCTGCCACAACCGGTAACACGCCTTAACTTCTTGCATAAATCACAAAAATAAATGATGGCACAATAAATATATAGACGAACAAATATCGTTGTTAGTTATAATGAAAAGATAGCAGCAGAAAGAGACAAATGCAAGCTCCTTGTCGAGCGTAATGAACGATCACTTGGCACTGCACCACTGAAGCGGTGTAAGAAACTCGTGACCGTAGGTAGGACGGTCGCACATGTCACTCAGACCGCCTAAATTGCCACCAGCAGAAGGACCGCCGCTGCACCACACTGCGTGTCACGGAACAAAAAGCGAGAGCGGCAGGAAGAAAACAGTAGGCAACGTTGAAGGCTGCAATCAAAAGCTCAAGAAGGAATCAGCGAGGCCCAGCAACGTGACATTTGAGCGTCAAAATGACAGGTGCCCAAATGAGCTCCTAGGAGAACGAGGGTGCCTGCACCGAGCAATTACCGCCAACACGCCACACTACCCCGGCGTCCAGCGATCAACTTCAAGATACAAAATATGCCCAGCAGGATGATAGTAATAACCAGCTCCCCTGGTGGCTCAATTGATTGACTTGTTAACAGACCTTCGCCTGTAATTCATGTAACAGTGAGAGTACGAGGCACAGGGAAACGTTCGGGATTGGAGAGACAAGTTAGTGTTTTAAAAATAATTGGTACGGAACTTTTTTGATGGTACGCTTATGCTGAAATATTTCACAGGAATAAACATAGTCTGCCGCAATTCATCATTAACTTAAACCAAGAAAAAACGGAAACATTTTTTCATAAAATTTGCGAATTCGACAACTTTAGGAATCGGACCAAATTGATTAGGCCTACTGCCGCAGAAGCGATCCCAGTATCTTATTTTAAGATATTCTCCTCAAAAATGGCTCCTTTCTACAAAACAGTTCACGAGAGAGTGCAACAACAACAACAACAACAACGTTCGATAAGCATACAATTATGAGCCTGCGCAGACGGAGGAGGGTCGGAGCGACACTCCGTCTGTGTTTTATGAGGTGTGAAAACCGAGCGCTACAGGAAGTGGGTAGTTAATAGGATCCACACCTGCCCAGGAGTGTCGACAGAGTCTAAGAGGCGTGAAATAATAAGCACCTCTGAAGCGACAACCGTGACCAGAGCGAGTAGATCTCGTATGGTGAACTGAGCGCTTGAGGTATTCGCCACACCGAAAAACATTCGTTTATATTCGAGCTTAGTGCGCTGCAGGTGCCAAGTGTATAGCAGAGGTGAGGGTGTAATTTAGTAGGTGCAGAAGTATCCCGAATACTTGAATCTTGAAGGACTTCCAAGCACTCAAACGTCATGTTTAGTCATATCAATACTCAAGACATTTCAAATTTTAATGCTACTAAGCCTCCCTAACTCCCGGGCTCAATACCCCGGGTGGAGTGCTTTCCTTAAAGAAAAAAGTACCTATATTAATTCCAATACGTTTTACCGTTGGGTTTTCATCACACACAGAATGCTATCCTGCGTCCAGGAAAAGCAGTTTAAAAATATAGGCGTGGCCTCTAAGTGGCTACATGATGCAAAACAGCCTCCAGCAACTTAAATGTAGCTAGTCTTGAATAGCTTGCATTAGTTTTTAGTCCCTAGCATTAGTTAACACATTAGTCCCTAGAGTTTTTTTTAATACATTCAAATGCATCTTTTCATTTTTTCAATGCAAAAAGAAGCACTTAAAGCTATGGAAAAGAAGCAATTTTGCGAGTTAGAGCAGGGAAAACAAAATTCATAAATTCATAACATAACAAACTAAGATTGAATTTAATCCCATTGAGAAGAAGAATTGCTTCTTGAATATGTTGATACTCAAAATTATTGTAAGGCTATATAATGCACATCATATTCCTGGAATGAGCCAATAAAATATTTCAAACGGCAAAACTAAATCACTGTGATAGCACACTCAGAAGTGCTAAACATTTTTATTCAACATTTAGTTGCATCAGTTCAAAGGTGACCTCAGCTATGACGCTAACATCTACACAATGTAAGAAGGAACATGGACATCACAAACTAAATCACATACAACTAGGCCATACAAAAAAAATGAAGTAAAAGTGCACTCCCATCACCCTCGATAGCCCATAAACAGTAACACATATGTGGTGCTCAAAACACAAGATGGAAACCAACTGTTTTTAAAATGTACCATATGCTAAATTTTTAGCTACCTATATCAGACAAGAATCTTAGCAAGTTATCAGACTCACCAAGAATGAGAGAATTTACTATTTCCAATCTGGCTAGATTCAGTAGAGGCTTTTTTTTGCAAAATATAGGTAGGTAATAGCTTTGTTGAGTAGTTGGTGCAATACCTACAGTAGGTCATGCTGTGTCCAAAACAAAAAGAATTGAGTTAATGAACTCGGCACACAAATGCACTACAATGAATTATGTACTTGAAGTAATTTCTGAATCATAATATTTCTCTAAATATTACAATGCACTTTCATTACTATATTAAACAGTTATATATAAATATTACTGATGGATCCTCCACATGGAAGTTCTCATACATAAAATGAAAAGGTTTTACTGAAACTTCTTTCTAGCCTCAACTAAGAAATTGGACAAAAACCTGAAAACCTTCTTCTGAGCATTGAAATCATGATACCAATAAATCTTCCATGCATAGTGTAAACAAGTGTTTTTTCTCTAGTTGAATCCATTACTGCTAATGTGTACATGTATACAATATAACAAAAAAATCAAACATTTATGGAAATAATTCTATCTTATCGACCATCAATAGGTACCTATGTATCTAAAGTTTTTTACAATTTAAAGTAAAGTTGCAGCATTTGTAAAGTTGCAACATTTATTTTACTATATCTTCTAATTTTGGATATGTTTTGGTACAAACCAGGTTGGGCAAACATAAAACTTCACTGCAAAGCACAGAAAGATGTACTTATTTCAACTGATGACTAGAAATATCAGATAAACAAATAATAATAGCTGTTGTACAGGCTAATATCTCCATCTAATATCAGGACCAGCAGATATGAAATAGGTAGCCTGTATTGAGAGCCAACAGTTTTCTTATGGAATATCAACTTTCAATCTTGACCACCATTTAGAGTGACATACAGTAACTGATAAATGAAACATGAACTGCCAACAACCCTGAGAATCACTCAGCTGAACTTACAGTATCCTTACCCTCTGTTGAAGAGATTTAATTAGCCCAACTAGCTAGCATGCAGTTACCATCAACTTGATGATCTCTTCATTGGTGAAAAATTAGATTAGGTTCAATTTCATGCTTTAATCAAGTTTATCCAATAAAACCCATCAACACACAATAAACCCAACCTATTCTATTCAAGGGTAATGATTCACTGTGCCCTTATTTACCTTTCAACTGAACTGGAAGGTATAACTGCATCATTTCATATAGTATTTCTACTTGAATTTCCATTTCATACATCATGTCAAATATGTTTTATAGCCTTTTAATTTTCATGAAATTTTCAAGATGGCCACTGAACCTATATTCAAGCTTTAATTCATGATAACTAGAATAACATTACATATCTATTCATTATTTTTCAAATAAATAGTCTTACAAGAATTTTAATAAAAAATTTTTATTATGTCATTAAGTGAGAGTTGCATCTTGTGTAGTAGTATTTTTTTTCTGCTTTTCAAATTAACAGAATTAATGCCACCAATTAAATCTTAACTATCTACATAAACCTCAAAACATAATAATATATAGAATAAAATGTGATATCATGATGCTTTTTTGAAGTGTGGAAAAATATCTGTTTCTAATTCCAAATAAATATCACCTTTTCTGCATAATACACCTACACATTTCTTCCTCTAACAATGAACAGCATTTAGTTCAACTCAATAAACTGCATGCTAGAAATAAAGCCTAGTTTGCACTGACAAATTAAATTAGATTATTAGTTTAGTTAAAACTTTCTATCCACATAAAATATAAATCAAAAATAGTAAACAGAAGGGATAATTTAGTATGGACTAGAGAGAATGAGGTATCTATACACTAGATCTATTTCCACACAGGCTCCTCTATGCACAGAAACAGCAATTAAAGAACAAAGAGCAAAAAAAGACAAATAAGAGAATTATAAGAAAGTATGAAGAAAAAAGTCAGCATGAAAGAAGTCTCAAAGGATTATTTATATGTGAGGTAACCTACCATTGCTTCTCTGATATAACTAGTCTCCATAGCATAGGATGGAGAAACTTAACTAACCCAACCCTAAAGCCCATATTACACTAATTATACACTGCATTTCAGTACGTTGATATAAATTATTGTCAATTTATTATATGTAAAAGTCAATGTAAGGATTTTGGACATTCAGATATA
Source organism: Orchestia grillus (assembly GCA_014899125.1). NCBI lineage: Eukaryota > Metazoa > Arthropoda > Malacostraca > Amphipoda > Talitridae > Orchestia > Orchestia grillus. The sequence goes on along the minus strand of VOMN01139571.1, from coordinate 41,111 downwards.
ATCTAGGCTATACACATTTTCTTCTCTGTAATATTGTGATAAGATATTTTAAACATCTCCAATAAATTTTGAGAACAAGTAATATAAGAGCCTAATAACTATAAAACTTCAAGTTTTTGAAAAACTTGCTCTAAACCTTGAATATCCAGAGTATGCTACCAGTCAGTTGGTATAAAGGAAACGTTCATCAGGTTTCTTATAAAATTGAAATGCAACAAACTTTTCCAAAAAAATTTATTACTTCTGGAGGTAAGCAAAACCAAGAAATGCTTTGTGGATCTGAGGTAAACTATTCCAAATTTTTTATTTGTATAAATAGGTAGAGAAAAACTTCACTCAAATTGTCTCATATTTACCCATAACATAGTAAAAGTTCAAAAAGTGTTGCCATGGACACACTACAATCTGACTTTTGAGCTGCAATGTTTTCATTTAGATTCAATAAAAAATTTTAGTACAACCGGGCTATAGGTCTGTATAACCTAATAATGCGACAACAATACAAAAATATGCAAGATTAAACATGATACGAAGTCAAACTGATGCACAAACGAAAAATTCATGGAGAGAGGTCGGTGTGTTCCAAACAAGACGTAACACGTAGGCCTGAGGTAACATCACAGATAAAACCTCCATAATGTAACTTACCCATGGCATTCTACACAACAGAACAAAAGAAAATAAATACATATTAAATTCCTAACTTCATGCAAAAGCAAACTTGAACATATTTTAACAAACGTATACACGACCACATTACAGTGAACATTTATCTGAACCGCTCTAATAACGTGACGTCATAGTAAACAAAGTGAGAAAAGATAGAGAAAATTTTTCCAGGGTACGCTCATGTATTCAAGAAGTAATAAATTTGAAACTTTCAATGAAAGAAAGAAGAAAAAAAAAGTTTATTCCGAAATCAGTCACATACAAAGTATACACCTTTTTGTTTTTTGAATTGTAAAATTATATCCTTAATATTAAAACAGGGAAGTCTCGATGGAAAATAAAGGAATTTCTAATCGAGATTTGTATGACTACAATCTAAAAATTACAAGTGGAGAGGTAGGTTCTTTAATTTTCTTGTAATTGTTAAAAACCGAGTGAATTTAATTCTTCTATTTGATCTCATGGAAAAATAATATATGATTAGGTAATACCAATAAATTATTTTGAACTTTGTTATGAGCTATTTTTAGACCATTCTAAAATATTTGTTGTGAACGATTTTAGTAATGGACAACAATGTGACTCCTCTGTAATTCATAATCTATAACACTATTGTCTCAGAGAGGATTTGTAGCTCTTAACCGTAACCAAGTCCTAAGAATGTATAATTCAGCCCAGCTAGCTCTGTGGAGGGCGGTTACAAGCTTCGTACCTTGGAACGGCACTCCGGTGTCACCAGTTAAAGGAGAAAAACACTCAACCGTATTTTTTATTCTTAAGGAGTTCTTCTGCGTAGGTAGCAAATAACATTAGTGATGGTAACAATTGTATCTCCCCAACTCACGATAAATATTGGAGAAATATGGAGAATTACCAAAACCCTTACAAGCGTTGAAGAAGTGATACGATGTGGACCGACACCTCGGTACACAAGGATACCACAAAAAGATAAATAAACCCCGACTTAATGGCAGAAATAAAAAGGTGATAAATTGGAGGCACCAAAAACTGGCCATTTCGGAGGTATGCGCCAATCACGACGTTTACGTGGGCTCCACGGCGTACTGGTTTGCGTGATGGCCTCGCAGCCTGGACGTTCAGGGTTCGAATCCTGGCTCAGGCATTTCACGTAACCAGGAGTACTTCCCTTGGAAAAGGAAGCTTAAACCACACATTCCTCACATCCCTCACCACGCCAGTACTTGTAAGGCATTGAAAACCAAACGGTAAAACATGTTAGAATTAAGAAAGGTTCCACCAGCGTAGCTTCATCTAGAAATGCGACATACAGGCAAATGATCAGATCCGTTAACATATCGATCTATTTTAGGTACCTATGAATTAAATGCAGTAGAAGTAAACAACATAGCAGGGACAATTTCTGACTAGTAGCATTAATGTAGAAAATTTATAGAATAAAATAATGCAATTCTAGTATAATAAATGAGTACATGTGAGAGATGTAAAAGTTCCCAGCTGTGAGATATATTGAACTATGTAATGTAGAGTATTGGTTAGTAAGATACGTGATTGAAATATCTAAATTACAGAATTCCGAAACATGTTTCCTCTAATGTCATAGATGAAAAGAAAAGAACCTCTGTTTCGCATGCGCTATGTATGTAGCTTAATGCACTACGCTAACAACATAATAATAGCTAATGTAAACCGTAAATTCTGCATTTAAACTTGACAGTGCGATACACACCGCAAGGAGAATGTGCAAATATAAATCTCAAATATCGCTTCCCGGGAGTCAATCCCTTGGTCGATGGTAACACAACACGAAAAGCACACGGTGCTTGTAGCATTAAATTTCAGCCTCCATTCACATACAAGCTTTTTTGCCTATGTTCTTGCAGCGACCTAAGCTTTTTCCTCTGAGCTGGACTGCAATCTCTACCGAAACCCATTTCATCGGTACAATCAGCCTAAACCTGCTGAAGATTTCAACCCATCAACAGTAACCGCGTTGATGTTAATCCCCAATGCAGACGCAATTCCAACAATATTCCATTGTACGACAAACTTTACTTTGAGTATCAAAATTAAATCTGAGTATATTACACACTTCCGTCATCACTAATTACCCCCAAAAAGAAACGTGAAACTCTTAAGTCTAACGCCTGTCTTACCTTGTTACTTGCACGGAAACGTATATCCATCTAAATCTAACATCGGTACCTCCACACACCAAACTTAACAAACTGCTTTTACATGATAAACATTTGAATTCATGATTTTCGGCGCCAGTGAAAGGCTAGCAGAAATAGCACAAAAATGATACTAAATTAGTAATGAAATATTCAAACTGGGTTGACTTTGCTAGAGAATACCCAAATGAACCAAATTTAGGAGATTTTTTAAATCTAAATGCATGTCTAAAATATATTTTCATCTATTGCAATAAAAATTCAAAACTCCAAGAAATAGGTTTAAATTTTTTTAAGAAAAGTTTTAGCCACTGCTCGACAGATCTTCCTTTTACAAGAATTTTACACGAGCGTTTGCGTGATGTCGAAGGCCAAGGCACGAAGCAAGTTGAAGGTACGTTTCATTTGGTTATGAAACCATTTTTAAAAAATTTAGGCTTTCAAACTTTATTCAAAATTTTAACCAAGCGTATTATCAGTATTTGTCAGTGAAAGAGAAGGAATGAAAAACAGAATGCCCCACCAGCGATCATCTTCCAGGTATAAAAATTTAATTTGAAACTTAAGTTTTCGTACCTAAATGTGAAATCGGGTTCAATGGTTTTAAGTTTGAAAATATGTGGAAGGCCTTTAACTTAGTTCAGATTCGTTCATGCTAGTGTAATTACAGATTAGTTTAGTCATGACATTCTCCCAGCCTTACTACGGCGCTGGGTTGGGGAGGTCAAATACTGAATTGGAAATTAAAATGAAGTTAACAAGCTTATTGTTTTGTTTGGGCGAGGAATGCTCATATACTGCTGTGACTGAGAAATATAATGACCTAATGTTTGATTGGATTCTCGTGTTAACTTATTTAACGTTTTTATTGTCACCATCCTACTGCCCAAGATTACGAGCGCCAGCTAACTCATCTGAGAAATATTTAATGTCTGTGAATTCCCGGCGCGTTGGAACTATTTTATAAACGAGACCGCCACGTGAACCAACGTAATTCAGGGACAGTCCCAGAATTAATAGTTCACAGGGGCAATGACGACCGAATTGAACAACGAGGCGAACAGTTTTTACTTCTCTCAGAACATGGAGCACAAATTTAGCTTTTCGCTGTCACCTTCGATTTCCTCATCTACGAAGCCACCCGTAACCCGCTGGGGCACTATTCTAAAATCCCGTTTGGGTTGCTAGTGATCCTCTTTATTTCCTGACAGAAATCAAAAGCAAAATAAAATAATTTAAGCACTTTAGTCCCAACCGTAACCATGATACGATGGAGAAACCTGTTATTTAATGACTAAGAAATAAGTTGTATTTCTGCCCTATGTTTGTACTGAAGAGTGTACACGGTTACTAACAGGATAACGAGCCAGCAAGATAATCAGAGTTTTAGCCTTGCTTGAATTGAATCGTAATCCTGTGTTGATGTTTCCTGTATTCAAAGCAGAATTCAATCAATTTTAGTAACAATCTTAGTTTTAACTATAACACAGAACTATCGGTCAGAGGATTGAAAATCACATTTTGAAGTCTCCACGTGATTGATATACTCAATTTTCATGTCTTATGTGAAGTGATTGCCGTCCCGATAATTAAAAAGCGTTGTGGGTGCCTCGTTTCGGAATAAACTACATTTTCTTTGTAATTTTTACCTAGTGTTCACATGCCGTCAAAAATTACTGCAAATCTAGTATGGAATAATGAAATTTTCTTCGTAACTGATACGAACTACTTTCTCTGACACTGTCTGACTCAATAGGAATTCCTGCCAGAAAATCTGGAGCCGTGAATTTTTCCTGTCGAATTCCTTAAGCGCGTAAATAAGGGGTCAGACACAGCCACAAAAACAACATAGGTACTTGCATTATTAACACTTCGCCTCCGGAGTTTGCTATACATGGTACACGCGATCATCTAACCTAACCTAATGTAACCAAACTACTATCATGAATCAATACAAATTTTCAAATTTTCTTCAAATTCGTGTTCATCAATCGAATTGGCTTGTTCTAATTAGAAAGAAAATTAATAGGGTAACCAAATTTGTGAAACCAAAATCCTTCATTTTTAAATTCATAGCAGAGAAACTAGTCGGCATGTAATTTTGCTTGCGTGGAGAATCGTAGTCAAAGTGTTAAATAGCATGTATGAAGTGTACTGGAACGTGGCCGTGTTGGGCAGGCGGACACGCTGGTGGCTGGAGTGGTGGAGGCGGTGGAGCAGTTCCTGCAGTACTCCTGCAACCCTTCCTTCCTGCACTCCTGCCTGCAGCTCCTGCAGGTCTGGCCTCCTTCTGCAACTTTAACTCTGGCTCCCAATGTGTTTCTTCCGTGACGTTATAACACATACGTAATATGATTGTACCTTACCACTTGCAATAAGAGATTCAACCTATCAACAGGGATTATGGAAAATCAAATTTAATCAAATCAAATTAGCTCAGATATCTACTCCACTATGGCAGAGAAACTTCTCTTAACCAGAGAATGTAGGTGTACGATCCAGTCGAAGAGGCTCGTCAATCAATTCTCGTTCCATTTCATCTATACTACAGTTTATTACTTGAGTTTAAAGTTCTTTTTAACAGGCAGTCGAATTTTTCAATTAGCCTTTCATCGGGCTAGAGTCATTACCGCGATGTTATAACAGTTTCTGCAACATACACCCTTAAATCATCTTTTCCGTACAACGTAAAAGTGGAACAAAATTGCAGCGTGAAGGTTAAAATATTATATTTAAGATTGAATTTAGTGCACGTTTCTAACACATACGATGCAGATAAAACAAGGTTTTTTATATTTATATATATATATAAAGACTCGAGCGCTGAATCGTTTAGGATGGGAGTGATGTCACAATACTTTTTAAGGGAGTAATTTGGGTGCATCCAACAGGCCTCGAGCACGGAGGAGGCCAAGGACCATCTCGCAGCCCACGTCTGGGCCCTCCTGCACCGGCGACTGGGAGCGCCTGTGCCTGGTGATGTCGTCCACAAGCTGGAAGTTTCGGGTCTCCTCTCCCACGAAGAGCTCGCTCAGCTCCGGAGAAACCAAGAAGATCATGGAGGATCGCAGCACTCAACCCAAAACATCGACTCGTGTTCTCAAAATACGCACGACTTCTTCGCTTTCTCACAGCATAGCCAAGAGATTTGCGCGCCGCAGCTCGGAAGTCGATTTGTAGATGAAGTTCTACCTCTGAATCCAAGCAGACGAACCCTTCAAGAAGAGAGGGATATTTTGTGCCTGCGGTCAATCCCCGCTCAGCCAAGTAACGTGTCGCTACGTGCAAACGAGGATCAGCTACAAATAATGGAAATTTCGCATCCTTATCCCGAGACCAGTACGCTAGCTCAGCAAAGGCCAAACTTGGGTTTGCAAGCGAGCCAAGGACCAATTGCTTGTGGTGCATCATCAAGCCAACTTCTTTCTTTATTTCAAACTCCCGAGTCGCAGGAGCAGTTAAGCGCAGACAACCACCTCCCTCGAAACTGTACGGCAGAAATTCCATCGCCTTCAACACAAACTTCTGACTTTTTTTTTCGATCGCAAGAAATGGAATGTCGAATTGAGTTTAATGCAGCCGCCAGTACTAATATAAATCAGAATTACCTCGAAGGAACAAACTCGCAAGAGAATGATCCTGAATTTAAGCATATTCAACCTTCAAATCCATTTGCTCTATTGACGCCTCCAGGCTCTCAGAACCTAGTAAGCCCTCAACCTTTGAGTGTCGCCAATGAGGAAATTCAAAACTTGAATGTCACGATTTTGCTAGACGGGGACAAAACAATTTTCATTGGGGATTCTTCAATAGAAAATAATAACGAGGATGCAGAGAGCGTCCCTGATGTTCCTGCTGCTGGACAACGAACGCTCGTAGAACCTCTAAGTGATGTGGAGTCGCTGAGCAATTCCGCTCGAGCAACCGAACGACTGTTCACCACCGAGCAAAATTACGTAACCGACGATAGCGTCGAAGTGACGAGCATGTATGAAGTTTGCTCCAATCAAAATGCTAGCGGGAATGATCCAGATGACGTCATTTTAGAAGCCCGCAGTGTGGGGCCAAGCGCAAATGGACCTAATTTGCTAAAAAGCTCGCAAAGCAGTCGTCCTGTAGTGCGCATAGCTCGTTCAGCTCCTTTATTTAGCGTGGGTCATGCAGCAGCGGACACAACTAGCGACTCGAGTGCAAGCGGTGAAAGTCGAGCTCAAGAGGTTTCGATAGGAGTTGAACCTAAAGAAAACAGTGACTTTACAGACGAGGAAATTTTCATGAAGAGAGAAAATTCAATGTTGAAGTCAATGTCTACAGCAAAAGCCGATGGCGACCCTGGGGCACGTTCACATTTACGCGTGAATTCTATCGCCTTTGGTAACTTGGATAGAAAATATGAAAATAACAACGATGGAGGCAAAGAAGAAACACGGCAATGGTCTCCTAAGACGAAGAGATGTTCTTTGGACAACATGCTAAGTAGCCTGTCAGAACAGACATCATCGCAAACACTAAACGCAGAATTTTACGTAGCACTCGACAGTCCCATTCGCCGAAGTACCAATTATTCCTCTATGATATTTTCGCATCGAATCTTTGCAAATGAGACTTGTGATGGTAACGACGATAGCAATGATGATGGGAGCACTTTGGAGGAGATTTTCGAGAATATTTCTTGCACAAATATTACAAAAAATGCTGATATACAGGTGAATCTTAACAGACAGGGCCCCGAATGCAAGGAAGCAACATGCATCGCAGACGCTAATAATGAATATGAAGTCTCGGTCGATGAACACAATAAATCACGTGTTTCGTGCAGTCAGAAATCGGTTCATGAAGCAATAATCAGGTGTCCAGAAGACGAGACGCGTTGTGAACAATCCACGCCTACATTGGCCTTTACCGAGTTTACCAACTTCAAGCGAAGAGCGCTCGCCGCAGAATTTCCTTCTCGTCAGATCACTCCCAGAACACACCCTGCAAACGACACCGACGCCCCGGAGTGGATCGAGACCAGAAAAGAAGCTGGGTTCAAAAATGGCATCGCGCGAAAAGAGGGACAAAAATCACTGTGTTCCAGTCATGAACACGATTTTTTCCATGATACTTTTTCTAGTTCCAGTCCGAGCTTCGATGTGAGCGTTACCGATGCGTTAAGGTCACTAGATTCTCCAATGTTTGGCCGCAGCTGCGCTGTACAAGAAGATGGAAACACCACGAAAAATGGTTCATCTGAAGAAATTTTCTGCCAATCTTCTAATCGCGAGACAAGTTTTAGGACCGCGACAAATAACACAAGACTGTCATATGAGAGTAGAGCGAAAAATTCATCACCAAAAAATTCATATGAGAACAATATTTTTACTTCAACTTCTCCTATTCTATCAAAATGTACCAATAACTCTGCCAAACTGAATTCAATGAAGCTCGATATAGGCCTGAACAACAGAAGAACAAATTATAACGAAGTCGACTTTTTCACTGAAAAATTACTCCTGAATAATGAAGATAGTAATGACTCCAGAGAGCTTAAATGTGGTATTGACAGAGACTGGTTCACGGACACTCCCAAGTCCCTTCACCTTGACGCGAGTGACTTGGAACGTGAAGCTCAACGAACCTCGGCTGCAGGAAGACTAGAGACCGAGGCGCAAGGTCTCGGGATGGAACCTAATACGGTCCAGAGAGAAAACACGAAGAAGAATGACGAGTGGCAATTGCTTTTTGAAGGAGAAAACAGCATCCAATCTCACTCATGTTTAGATACTATGAGCACATTTTCAAGTCACAATGATTCTAATCACGCGTTACAATTTAGACAGGGCAATTATTCCTCAACCAGTCCCAATTTGTCTGATTGCTCTACCGAAGAAATTTGGGGCGCCCGATTCGTTCCCAATCACGATACAAGCGATATTTCATCCGCATTTGGTAAATACAGTACCAGTCAAAGCAAATCAAAAACTATCAACGTAGATTCGTGCTATAATGAGGGCCAGCCACTGGATAACACAATGCCTGGTACACGCGGTTGTTCCCTTCGCGCTGACATTCACGCTGAGCAGGGCCCTCAAAACGTGCACGGTGCAAATTGCTTCTCCGAGCGGCCATCAAACCTGACCAATTCGTCGTTCGACAGTGTCCAGTCTCAATCATTGTTGGATAATGTCATTTTTGATCCATTTTTATGAGAAACCCGCAAATTTATGGATCGTCAAAGTGGCATCTGAGAACTTGATGTATAACAGCACCAATAAAATTCACGAGGGACTCTCCGAAGTTGTCTAATGGAGTTACTTCGTTATTGTAATTAATGTTCCCAAGTCTCATTAGGAAATGTATAAATATAAGTACGTTATATGTATTTCTTCGTTTCGAACACCTTCATTGAGTAGACAAATTGCATTATACAGAAGAATTGCAATGCGCCTTCGCTTAACAAGAATATTAGTCTAAAAAATTTCAACGCCTTTTTTTGGCGAAAAATTGTTTTCTCGATTGACCTCAGGTAGATTCAAAATTAAGTAGAAATTTGGAGATGTCTATGTTAAAAATCCTCGGATGCATTGAAGATACTTACACAGGGTGAACTTTTGAATAGCTACAACTTTGCTTGGTAAATTTATCGAAAAGTAAAAAAAATTCAGACACGTCAGTCATTTAGATACAACAAACAGCCAGTCGTATGATTAAACTTTAGAGTGCCATTTTCTTGCACGATGTATGTAAAGAGTTGATACGATATTATTATCAAACCGGTGGCAAGTAAGACTTTTTTTCGCTTGCCCGTACATTTATCAGCTCTCAGACGTTCTGTCGTCACTCAGGTGACTGATAACAGCTTTTTTTTCAAAACACCACTCAGAATTCAAGGAGTGGCAAAAGTAAATGGTATGTGAATGTAAATATTCATTATCTTATGATGATTCTTCATCAAAACTCTTATATTAAAAAAATATGAGTATATACTGCTGAATATTCGTTCCAGGAAGGAAGTCATGGAAATGATCGCTGAAGTAATATTACGAATATCAGAGGAAGGCGAGGACGATGGAATACTGCTTGTGTGAAATAAAAGTGCTTTATTTCCATTAGTAAACGATTCTTAAAATTAGTGCAATTAACAACGAGAGGATACGAAGTCTCAGTACATAACGGCATTTGCACACCAGGACAACCATACACCCGTAATCCTAAGTCTTGCAACGAAGATTTAAGGGCAGAAATTTTGCACTCTCCAATATGGTATCCTTAATTTCATTATGACTCCAAGCATGCTGAGTCCCACGCTTAAATTTCATGTTCAAGATGACACGAATTCGAAAACAGTGAAATAAGATTTTGCCACATGCATATGCCTTACGTTTTCATCCCGACGTGTGCACGGGAAGAATATCTCTTGATATCGTTGCGTACGCACACAAACGTCTTACCTTTTCACCCACGTACACCACCTCAGATAAAAAATGTTCCGTATTTTTAATCATGTTCTCAGACGAATACGGCGATACATGCGCGTGGTCCTACTAAAAACAAATGCGATCCCTACAATTTTTTCGATAGTAGCCTGCACTAAATTATTTGATTGATTATTCGTTAGTCCAAAGATCCCTATCCTCATAAATTGGGATTCAAAGAGAGCGAAGAGAAGAAGGAATCATCTAGTATAGACTGTAAAAACGTTGGACCTATGAACAAGCGTGTTCCCACATCGGGTTCCCTGCGCATAAAAATAGCAAGTTAAGAAAAAAGAGGGAGGAAAGACAAAGAAAAAATAACAATGAAAGTATGAAAGTCGAAAAAAGTACAGTGGGCACGAAAGATAGAAGTCCAATAGGCCTACCTAGTGTTGAAGTTACCTGTGTTCCCCTGGGATCGCTACAGTCTCCATAGCATGGGATGTATTAACGTAACACTACTGCCCATAGTCTATGCTATGCACTCTGAGGGGTCTACGTTAGAGGTGAGTAAAAAAAAATACTGAATAAAATTAAAATTTATAGCGTAAATTCGAGAATAGTGATTTCTGCAATTGAAGAATAGCTGCACAAAAACATCACTTCTACCCGTGGATGCCACAGTTCAGAAGAGAGTCAAATATGATATGTCCGACTACCACTGCATTACCAAATTTTCAATCATAGTAGAATGAGTTCTTTTCATGACGTACATTCATGAGAGTCTCCACGTTTCAGAAGGGTTTGCAGAGAAAAGAATTTTTGAGTATGCTCTCGATTCAAGGTTCTCAGTTCGGCAGCAAGACTTGAAACTACTGCTTCTACCAACGCTCCGCGCTACGTGCATCGAAATGAAAACCATGTTTCTCAGTAGTAGGGTCTTTCAACATTTACTGGCACTTTCAACTTCTCCAATGTTTACATATTATTGCTTTAACTTGAAAACAAGCGCTCATCATGAAGAAAAACTACCCCACCATTCACAAAACACAATTTGTGTTCTTAAATTCAATGAACTTGAAGCGATGTTCAGATATTAAACAAAAACTATCCAGCTGTATTATTTCTTTTCAGGACGAATGTATGTAGAGAGCAGCCTGTATTATTTTCAAAACTATTTTTAGTGTAGTTATGGTTACATTTTCAAGATATTTCCTCATTAATTACAAAGAAAAAAAGGTTATTACTTATTAGCTGTGAGGTGACACTGCGTTATGCACTCCGCTATCAGTAGTGGTAAAGCACTGAATTATCAATTTCTGTCCGATATAAAAAATTTATTCTCTGCAGATGATTATTCAGGCATTCGAGGTTTACACATGATCCTGCCAGCCGCCGTATTATCCGCGCCTAACTCTTTGTGTAAAGATAGGCGGTATCTGCCCCCGCATTGCGGCCCCAATCTCTATCAGGCGCAGGTGCCCTCAGGTGCTGGCATTCCTGTCCTGGTAATCCCCACGAACAAGACTCTTCCATCTAATTCTCCTAATTTTCAGTCACTTACAATAGGAATCGCAGGCACTTCTTCCAGGCATCTTTCCGATATCCTCATCCCCAAGTTCTGTGAGCCCAGTACCTATCTGGTCAGTCTGACTGAGAGCAACTGGCGTTAAAGCAAAGTCGGAGTTGGAGACAAAGATTCACTCCACACAAACAGCGCCAAAAGCGTTTCGTTGCGGTGAGAATACGTAGATTGCTAAAGTATTTCTCGCGAAACGTAAACACAGAAAAGAATTGGCTAAGCCCCTGCAAGAGAGCAGAAAATTTAATTCGTATATATTGATGAGCGAAGGGTGCTGCCTTATGTCAGCGTTGTACGGCTAGTCAGTCGATGGGATTGTGTGGGAGGTGATTATCTCTTATGACTCCTAATTGCGGGATTAAAGGACCACTTTATCTTCCATTGAGTGCTGCTCTGTTAACTTTCACAGCTTATTCAAGACTTAACTTCGGAGAAAATAGAAAAATTCTGAGCAAAAAATGGGTTCGTTACCAGGGGAGATTAACTCTTTGATAAGCAGTGTGGTGCGGACGTAAACAAATAACGCGAGAACAATTTCTTCATACATGCAAATCCCTGTTCAAAAAACTGAAACTGACATTCAAAAAGAGTAATAATACCAGATGGATAACAACACATCGATGAGTTCACTTTTATGCTTCACATCGATGTTAAGACGTGTTGGGGAAGGAATGGCTAAGGACGTTCACATTCAAATCACGTGGGGAAAGTTCCCTTCATACGATCTTCATACCTTCATACGATCAATCAATTTCTGAAGACAATGCAGTAGACGCCCAAATATGGGTACCGAATGCTAACTTTGCCCTCTATTCTGGAGTCATGTCAGAATTCAAGCGATCGTATTATGGAACAGAGTAAAGTTAGCATTCGACGTCCATAATTGGGTCTCTTCCAACACTGTCTTCAGACATTGACCGAACTTGAAAAGGACCACTTAGAACAGAAATACATGCACTAGGTAATCCACCCGTTCATTACATGCACCAATTTCTCAATGCATTAACTACATGCATTAATTCCTTCGAGTTAATGCATGCATTTATTCCTTCATGAGTTAATGCATGCATTAATTCCTTCATGAGTTAATGCATGCATTAATTCCTAATTGAATTAGTAATTGAAATAATTCCTCTAGCACGTAGGGATAGGAACCAATGGGAGGCAAAACTTTGAAACGACGACTAATTACAACCTAAATACACACAGCAGGAAGCCATCAGATATGAGTTAGGCAGTCAGTTATTGAATGAGTACACAGGTATTAAATAATTCCATGCCAGAGTGTACATTCAACTTAATAACGTTTGCAGAAATGAATTTAAAATGCACGCCTTTCTCTAGCCTGTGGCATGAAATCTAGAAAAGGTGAGTTTTTCACAAACGATGCTATATTGCTTTGTTCCGATGGTAGGAACACAAAATTGAAAAAGAAACCTGTCACGAACTGAAATCTTATCCTAGGATTTCGTTTTAATAACTCAGGCGTGAGTATAGGTACTGGTCAGCTTCCTTGAAGCGTCAGTTTCAATTTGTTCCTTAATGAAGCGTTAATGACGACCCACCAGGCAGTTTCCGTGCGGAAAGCTCTGTTCATTGGACTGTTAAAAACGCCTTTGTGTCCGCCACATGTTCGCGTCCACAAGAACAAATTGTGCCGGCACTCGGCCGTTATTTTTTGCGTCAGCTCGCGCTGGCCGACCACGTCACGATGAAGGGGTCCGAGTACGTCGTACGGAACCCGACTTTCGAAAATTTGTTTTACTGTCGTATTATTATAGCGGGCATCAATAGATCCGGTAAATTTACCTTTAAAATGAACAGCCGCTCAAGAAAGGGTATTTCCAATGATGCTACTTAAAGACCCGGAAGGCGGAGCCACGATGGCTGCGCACGGCTCGTGACACCAACTCCAGCGAGGCGCAGTTATTGGAAGGTCCACTCGACGTCCACCCCGGCCTCATATGTAACGGAGACGATAAAGGCGAATTTTCTGCTACATTACCTCGGCATCGGATTAATGCGCGCACCAGGACGGCCTGTTTCGGGCACCAATATCCTTACAAATTTTATTACTGGCGCTATTACGCACGTTAGAAAAATGCAGCCAGACGGAAGCTTGTTCCAGAGAGCACTGCGGCTGACAAGCTGTGCTGGAAGTCCATCGGCGTCAACGAAATAAGGCGAGTGTTACAAACGCTTTCGTTGTCCTCTGAACAGGCCGTCAATTGTGGTCTCAATGTGCCACCAAATTCAACTATTAAAGTGAACAAACATCAAGAAATGAAATATGTTTTCTGACATACGTGTTAGTTGATCAAAGCTTTGGGCTTCACTCGGCGTTTCGAGAGTAACATTTACGAGTTAGGTTGTACAGGCAGGTTCATTATACTCGTATACCGAGATTCACTAATTTGTGAGAATACATGCATCGGGCATCCATAGTACTATTTCCTCTACGAACCGATTACATGGAGGGTTTGGCTTATCTTCAATTTTTGAACGCGTTTACTAATTCATTAAGCATTGCTCGACGTCTGATTGCTCGACGTCCGATTGCTCGATGTCTGATTGCTCGACGTCTGATTGCTCGATGTCTGATTGCTCGACGTCTGATTGCTCGACGTCTGATTGCTCTACGTCTGATTGCTCGACGTCTGATTGCTCGATGCCTAAGAAAGGTACGCACGGATGCTGCTCTGGCTGGACGAGCTCAAAAAATTAATCAAATCGAATAACAGCCCGTGGACCCGTCGTGATGTCGAGTGATATTCGATCGTCATTAACTTCGTACAAACTGCGTTATTCATTGTTTTCACGCACAAATCTGTAATCTGCTCGTCAAAGTTTTTCTACTCAGCAAGTTATTGAAAAATAATCATCAACTCGTCGTATTGAAACTGCGAGTTCTTACGTGAGCGAGTCTTACAGCGTGTCACGGTTACATTGTGGGAAATTTGCCTCATCATCTCAGTTATTCATGGCTATTTTTATCTTGGACAGACGGTCTTACAGCTAAAAGTCGCAATATAAAAGGGAACTGAAACGGATTAAATAATTCAGGTACACGTGTAGCCAATGAAAAAGTTCCAATCCCACTACATAAAAGGTTACAATTTTCTACAGCGATAACACACGCGAAAAATTATACCTTACTTAGTATTTCTCCTAGAAGATCTGTCGTATCCCTCAGTTTCTTGCACAACCCAGCATGAAGGTGGGAATTTAGTGTATCACACGAAACTGGAGTAAATCAAGTTCTCAGACCTGTGACGCCCGAAGGGCTTACCACTTTAGCTGCACATCGATCGATTCCTTTTACGAGGACCAGAGGAAATCTGCAAAACACGGGACCATTTGTATCCAATTTTCTGTGTTTTATGGTGGTGCTGAAGAAAGAAGTGCTCACGCTTCATAGCGTCCAATAAGCACATGCTGCAGGCCATGTAGCACTGCTACGGAATGAGATTACTCATCAGTACCCGGCGTCACACTGGTCGACGGTGGTGACGGAAGGAGAGCGATCTTAATCAGAACTTTCTGGTAACAAACATCTGCGAATGCCGCATGTTCTTAAATACGCGATGAATCCCACCAAATAACTTTATCTAAATTTAATTTGGGCACGAGTCCAACACTATGACGAGGGTCTCTTTAAAATTTCCATTTAGAATGTGCTCGATATCAATTATCTCGATTTCAGACAACTGTTCAGAATTGATTATTGGGACACTGCATTTTAGATAAAAAACGTGGAGACAATCGAAAATGAATCTCAATTCCCGCCCAAAAATCCAGCACGTTTGGCGCGGACATGTTCCCAGAGCAGACCCAAACCTGCTACATTTCCTTCCCGTGCTACACAGCCTACCAAAGCCATGCACAAAAATGGTCGAGACCTCATTATAGACATAATAGACCATTGAGGAAGAATTATCATTCTAACGTCCACTTCGGCCATGTATAAAATACCACATAAAAAATTATACGAACGAGAATGATCGTAACTCATCACAGACTTCAACTTACAACTGCGGGAGATCTTTCCACTTTTCCATCAGGCAAAAAATATACAAGTTATGAAAAACCGAAAATAATTGAATCACTGAAGGCCTAAAGATTTTGGGCCCGTTAGGTTTTGGACGATAATTAGAAAATTCTACAAAGTGAAAATATTGGAGCGACACCAAATTGTGAACTGACTTCACACTTCTGCCAATGTCTGAAGACAGTGGCGGAAGACATCAAAATATGGTCATTGAATGCTAACTTTGCTCTTTCTGGAGTCGTGTCGGAAGAGGCTGATCAGTCCCTTGACTTCCGTCCTTGTAATGCACACGTACAGTACACGTTTACAGTACACATATGCAATTCACATTTACAGTACACATATGCAGTACACATTTGCTACTCCAAATATCGAGTACTACATAAAATTAGCGGTGCATGCTCCACAGTCACTCCTGAGCCAACCCCCGTACTGGCCAGATGGGGAGGGGGGAGAGGATCAGTGGAGGGGAATTGGGGACCGAACGTCTTGTTTGGGGAGAGTGGCCGGCAGGGGAACGTGAGGGGACACACGAGGGACGGGGCGTCCCCTGCAGCCGCACTGCAGTGTCCCGCCGAGGGACCTGGGATTAATAACAATAAAAATAATGAACGTTGCCATGACTCGATCCAATTTGCTTTCTTAATGAAGAAATATTATCGCTAAGCTGAGACACGTAGGAGAGCAGGGCGCTCTTTTTACGGCGAAGGTCCGTGGCTGGAGGAAAGAGGCCAGAATGGTTGCTTGACTGCGTTCGTGATGCCGGCTTAGTAATTAGAAGTAATTGTATTGGTGCAACTCACAAATGAAGAGCTTCAAGAAATTGGACGAGTAGCTCTAAAATTTGCCTCTTTTTCAACGGGAATTTCAAAATAAACAAAACGCATTGCATCAGATACGGAAGAAGTAAACAGAGGGATTAGCTCTCCATGCCCAATCGAAGTACCGAAATAATGTTCATATCAGAAACGAGACTCTCTAGCTATGACCACATAAAAAGTCAACTTTAAAAGGATAATGTAACATTCATTATTTTAAGGTTACTGGCGTCCAACGAAAAGAAACTCACAGTACTTATACGTGTCAAAATTCGACCCCCTGGTGAGCGGTCGTCTTCAGTTCTGTGAAACATTAAAGCATCAACCTTTGGCAGTACGAAAGAACGCATCGCCACCTATAGAGCCTACAATTAATACAGAATTTCATTATGCATACGCCAATATGTCACGGAGCGGCGGCAGCGTGCAAACTACATGAGCTGTGGCACCCACTTCTTCCCGTGATGAAGGCGCTGCAATTTGTAGAGCGATTCGTTTTCTTTTTCCATTTCAGGGAAACGTGTTGGTGTTCATTTTTTCAACGACATCTTCAAAAGAATAATTTTCTTGGTTTGTATTTTAAGTAGCGCTCATATTCTTTACATATTCTAATTTATCTAGCATACGCACCCTGACAAAAATGTTGAAATTTACCATAATTCATCCTTAAAATAAATAAAAATCTTCACTGAAGCTGCTCATCGTCGTGTCTTTTGAAGTTAACTATTCCCATACAAAACATAATACTGTGATGCCGTGTTGTACTACATGAGCGTTGAAGCTAACCATTCATAACCAAACCATACTTACAAAAATATTGAAATGTGTTCTATTGTGTAAGCTTTGAAGTCAACTATTCATTAACGAACTATGTTAACCAAAATAATATAATCTCGTAGTCTCTAAAGAGATTTAGCTTCCTTTACACAGATTACGTTGATTTATGACACGATCTTCAGTATACGACACTTCATCTTCGTGAAGATGAAGAAAAGGTAAAGAATTATCAGCGAAGGAAGCATGAAAATAGAAAGAAACAGAGGGGGCACGGAAGATATTAGTCCCGGAAGCCCAGGTAAGCCTAAAGTAACCTCATCTCAGTTGGTCGTAGGCCGTAGACTCGCGGGCCCCGTAGCAGCGGACGCGTCATTTCTACAACTATCGCTTTAGAAGAGGTTACCTCACACACTACTTCAAAATTGCGCGTCCGTTCAGCAAAATTTGAATTTTACCACTGCCCACTCACCTATCCAACGCCAATGCATCACTCCTTTACCACTGCCCACTCACTCGTTCAATGTCAATGCATCACTCCTTTACCACTGCCCACTCACCTATTCAATGCCAATGCATCACTCCTTTACCACTGCCCACTCACCTATTCAATGCAAATTCATCACTCCTTTCAGTAGAGTACCGGCTTTATATTGGATACCCAAGCATGTCCCTCATTTAGTACCATACATGTACACAACCAATCATCAGGTCTCCTGCTCAGTACAGTACGCAGCCAATCATCAGGTCACATGCTCACTACCATGCAGAGCCAATCATCAGGTCACATGCTCACTACCATACACAGCCAATCATCAGGTCTCCCGCTCACTACCATGCACAGCCAATCATCAGGTCTCCTGCTCAGTACCATACACAGCCAATCATCAGGTCTCCCGCTCAGTACCATGCACAGCCAATCATCAGGTCTCCCGCTCAGTACCATGCACAGCCAATGATCAAGTCACCTGGTCAGTACCGTATAAATATATAGCACCTTACCAGGTCATCTGTCAGCGTGCACGACCAGAAGCGACATTCATTATTGCCTCGACATGTTCGCGTCCCCAGCGGCTGGCCCAATAGTGCTTTATTGCGCGCAATGCAATACGCTGTCTCGCAGTGTCAACTCCGATGACATCTTTGAAGCTGCGCTGCGTGTGGGTCTAGCGAGAACTTCTTGTTTTTTGAAGTTCCTCCATGAACAACTTCGTGTCAAATCAATCGTAATTTCACCACAATAGGATGCCGCTAAAGACCGTTCATAATCCATCAGAAAGCATTGAGTTTCAGGAACAATAGAGCACTGGAAGTGGCGAGATGACATGAGAATGTCACGTGACACAGGGCCGGTGACCGCCGCCAGCTGTCCCTCTATGATCGCTGTTCAATTATTCTGCCGACGCCATCTATTTTTTGGGTGTCAGCTGACGGGTGAGCACACGACCTTTGCTGGGCCACGCGTCATGAGTGAGGGTCAGTTCTGCTAATTAAGCCATTCGAAGTCGCGGTCTACCTAACACGTTCTGAAAATTTGAAAACTACTCATTATTGGTCCCCACCGCTGTTCGCGACTCACACTGAGTTTACGCACCGCGTGTGCCGCTTAAACGAACCTGAAAGAAAACAAAGCGACTAAATATGAACGCGCAGGTAAGTTGACCCGGTTTTGAAAAACCTATGTATAATTCCGCCGTTTGGAATAAGTTAAAGGAACCTACATTCCGTCGTAAACGGCGCTTGTATTGCATAAGGATTAATTTCCACTGCAACAAGCGATGCTCCCCATTATACGTGCACTCGTAAGTTTGCTTTGATCCTTGCAAAGTTTCGACGGCCTTGCTTTACAGTACAAACTAGAAGACTTTTCTGTACCATGGATAATGGATAACAGAATAAGAATTTTCGAAAGTTGGCAAACATGAATGAAGAATTAATTTCTCCTTAACCGTGTTTCACAGTTCTAGGGTTGTTTGATAAGATAATGTTGGAAAAGGTACATTTCAATGTCCTCTCTTAAATGAACTCATACAGTGATTTCAAAAATACATCGCTCTAAGGTACCTGAACGAACGCAGTTAAGCCAGAAAGATGAGGAGGTAACATAAAAAAGTTTCCTCTAACTGCGTAGTCTTCTATTGGAGATTTCTCGGGCGTCACAAATACATCAAATTCACATTAATCTTGGAATATTCAGGAAACGTGCAGTACAAGTTCCCTCACTGAGTACCGTGGCCATCTTAGTTCTCAGTTTGGTTGTGCCTTCAATAGGCATCCGGTTTCTGACGAATTTCGGTTAGAGTACCAGCATAATCATGCTTGTTATCATATATGTACTTTATTTGACAATGCTTTAGTAATATGTCTGCCGTGCAAATTATTTGCTAGTTCACAGCTCCCTGTCCGTATGATGTGTGATCTAAAGGAAGCAAAGAGAAGGGATCTTTGAATGTGAACCTCAGAGAATTGGGAATCAATGCGCAAGGTCTACAGAGGATCTCCATCGCATAGAAATAACCAGCTTGGAATGAAGATAGAGAAAAAGCAAAGAAGGGGTCAAAATTGAAAGAATTAAAGTGGGCACGAGAGATATACGTCCTGCCGTCCTCTCTACAGCTGAGGTAGCCTAACAGTTCTCCCCTGGCCAGTCCTGTACTACATACCATTGACAAACATAACTAACCTGACTACTGCTCATCCTATGCCTCCTGAGAGGTGTGTGTCATGATGAAACCTGAAAAAGTTCCGACAGTAAAGTGATGATTAATCTCACTTTGAATAAGTATTATCAATATGAAAAAAATATATGGAGCATTTAACCTTAATTATATTTTTCATTCAAGCCCTTACATTCCTGATACGGAAAGCTCCAGTCAAACTGGCTTCAGGACTTGTGCTATTTTGAGGAAGGATAGTCACCACCTACTTACGTCGTTCGTAAAAATTCAGGAGCTACCATAGCTACATGCAGCCGTTCCCACACCCGGGCCAAAGATTCTCCCTTTTATTCTCAGAGAAGAGCGTTGCTCGAGAACGGTATGCAACACCCATGCTATCCCAGTGTCCATGGATCATCAGAAAATAAACTTGCAGCGAGCAATCAATCGCTGGAGCTGAAGGTGTCGGGCTTCCCGCTCGGCCTGAATGTCACCAGAAAAGTTCCCACGCCTCCTCTTAATTCAAGGTGCCTCTGTTGCACCTCATGTGCAGGCCTAGCAGCTGCTCTGACAGGCAGGAAGACAAATGACTGAAAAAAGTTCATTGTTTTGGACTCCCCGTGCACTATTTGATGTACTTGGTATCATGATTACCAATTGTTTTTAATTATCGCTTTCAAATTTCAAGTCATAGATGTATGAAAATTAAATAATCAAGATACCCCAAATAGAATGAATTAAAAAGGGCTCATTGCTTTTGATTCGCCCTGCATAGCTCGCGAAATAGTGCATAGTTCGCTAGTGCAAGTCGACCAAATGAACTGAAGTGTGTAAATACAGTCCCGTCACGTGAGTGGGAGAGTGAGGGAGTTGAAATGATGCAATGAAGGAATAGCGTTTGACGGGGCCGATGAGTAAGAAATTCGATGTCAAGTATTGATGAAAATTTACTATCAAGTATAAGAATGAACAGATATCGCAGGGGGACGGGAGTAATTGCTCACCTAAGATTTTATTTTCAGTAAATTTCTAACTAACCGACAAAACTCGGACAGAATATGCATTTTAAACAGTAGAGTAAAAATCTAAAACAAAATTTCTCCTTCTACAAGTTTATCGTCTAATACATGCACAAAATATGGTCGCATGTAGGCAGAATCAGTTCTTATTCTAAATAATTCTATTCATTTTTTTGCATCTGGCATAACAAATGATACTTAGTGCATAGACTTCGTGAAAATTATTTCAGTGAACAGTACCGAGTCACAAATGACTTGGAGATGCTTTGTCTCATAATTATTAGACAAGGCACAATTCTATTTATTCAGATTAATAATGATCGGGAAAAATGAATCGTCTGACCTTCCGGCTACACCTGTACTCGACGTTGAACCCGCAGTTTGACGGCAGTGCAGCTGCAGGTTTTGCGGTGCTAACACACTTCAGAGTGTTATAGAGCTATAGCACGTTCTACCGTGATTTTATTAGTAAACTTTATTATCGTATAAAACACAGTACCTATAATACCTTTATACAGTTGTGCGGTAGAACAACTTTGCAGTTTTCTGCTTTACAGTTTTGTATAGCAGAGCAGCTAGAAGCTCGCTTTAGTTATACAGAGTCTCACACTCAAAAATGTATACCTCACTTTTGAATATCAGTAATTCGACAAATATTAAGCAGCAGAAATAGAAGAAAGTAATGTATGAAAAATACAGCACGCTGACTGAGGAATGTACTTAATGGAACTAAATGAGCTAAAATCAGCTTAAAGCCAGGCAAATTATTGATACTTCAAAGTGAGCTATACATTTTTGAGACGTGCTGTACGTAGAAATAGAATTCCAGATCCAGCACCTTCGTCCAAAGTCCTTCAACTGATACAGTTTTAACTCAGAAGCTACCGTGGAGGGTCAGGATAAGAAGAGCACATCGATACACGGGCCTGCGCTGCCTGATAGCGCCAAATAAATCTAAGTCTCAAAGTCTGGTCTCTAAAGAGTGCAGCACACACATATGTACTGTTACGCATTTATAGCCCTTTTCGTCTTGGACAGACGGTCTTACCGCTATGAGTCGCAATATATGCGAAGCAGAGAACTCTTGGATTATAGGATTCAATTACTCGAGCAGCCAATGGAAAAACTTCCAATATCACAAAAAACAAGGTTACAATGTATTAGTACTAAAAGAAAGGTAGTAACAATTCCAGCGCATGGCAATTTAGCCATGACAAACAGTCTCTTAACGATGTAGCACTCTCTTCCCAGTAATGGCTGAGACGCCAAACGACTTGCCCATACAACACCATCATTACCGGGCTAAACCTATACTTCAACGTACTGAATAGTATAGAAACATCCGATTATATATGTTTTCGAGCTATGACACTAGTTTTAATTTAACTAATTCTGCGTACTGTGAAGCAGGAATTTTGGGCATGAGTTGAAAAAAAGCTACGACGATATCCCACCGTATTATAGCCAGTGTTGGTTGTGTGGTTGGTCCTTCCGTCTGTCCGTCCGCACCTAATAGCGAGACAGTCAGCTAAGGCAGTCGTATCAGTGATACTGAAAATAACATTGTTTCATGTCAGAGCCACCGTAAATAAGAAGGTACCTTAAGAATTTAGCATCATTTGTTCCGCCATTTTTGGCGGGGGGCGTCCACTAGTCATATGCATAACAGAGACCATGCCTCTATCTCAGCCTTAAAACACGGGACAATAAAACAGGCAGTTGATGTTCCGGCCCTGGTCGTTTATTAGCGGGGACATTTTTACCTGCGTGCCGACTTTTGGTAATAGACGAGGCCACAATTATCGTAATAGGTTCAAATTAGCTGGCACTTTAAGTCGATTTGCTGAGGGGAGGTGCAGGAGAGGATCGGCAGCGGCCGCCCTGTAGCAGAAGTCTCCGAAGAGGGAGACAGGCTCATGATTATGTCGGGCCCCTGCCTCTGGAAGCCCTGAACCTAATGAAAAATCTACACGCCCCCTAATGATGATAATGAGTAAATGACAATAGTGCAGGGCTATCAGCAAACGCTCCCTGCATGATTAAAATGCAATCCCACCAACTTTGCAATGATTGCTGCAATTTTGCCGTGGGTCGGTCGGCCCCCTCGTAGTCCTCCGCATGATTACTGTGCAGTTTCTGAGTCGCATTGCTCAATGAGCATTAACTAAGCCATCGAATACAAAGCAGGTTCCTAAGTGCACGTATAACGAGTTGAAAAGCCTCTGCAGTGTAGGGAGGCTGAGCTCCAATTGGAGGACTCCATCAGATCTACTGCCGATTTAAACACAGCTGATAAATATACATTTCAGATAGAGCGATACGCAATGATTTAGGCAGTAGTATAGCGATTTAGATCACGGGAGGAAATAAATTGACGCGCAACACTCATACGGTGTACACATTTCGATTCCGTTTTTTATGGACGTGTGAAGGTTCTTGGCCCCGGAGATGTAAGAGGTGTGTTCAAACGTTCTTGGCCCCAGAGATGTAAGAGGTGTGTTCAAACGTTCTTGGCCCCAGAGATGTAAGAGGTGTGTTCAAACGTTCTTGGCCCTAGAGATGTAAGAGGTGTGTTCAAACTTTATGGCGAGAAGTCAGTTGGTCGCAGCGCGGTTGTCACAGCCCTAAACCGATTATCCAGTTTTTTTGCGACCCTCTATCAAACTGCCAAGAAAGTTCAGCTCATTGAAGTGTTATGTAACAGCTCTTTTCTGAGCGAGATGGCCTACGTGCACACAATGAACGCCACTGATCGAGAAAAGTGATCCAAAAGTTTAACCAGTCGAGTTGACTGTGTTTTTGAAAACAAGAACTTAGTCAATTTTTATTCACTCTCCACACGGCACATAACATTTCGCCACACAACTCTTACATTCGAGCTCCTAAAAGAGCGGAAAAATTCAGCTCTACCGTTATTTTTCCCTGAGGCATTCATAAATTTATTTTATAAAGGATGAAACTTCGATAAAATTTGAAGTCTTGTGCACGAAATACATTTAGCGTCAATTAGTTCATGTGAAATAGGAAAACCGTGAAAGATTTACTGTCAATATAGTTACACATAAAGCAAATATAAATGACGATACCTCAAAGTTTTGTGTTTTTCTTTCATGCGCCAGAAAAAACAAACAGAGTTATCAACAGTTAACCAATTATGTACTTACTTTCAAAGACACTTTAATTCAATTTAAACGCTTATCTAGCAGATGGTTGGCAAATGTTGACTTGTTTCTCAGTTTCTTGTAGTAATTTTGGCGAGGTTATTCTTGCATACTTAATTTTCAACACTGATACTTCACGTCAGCTTAACAAATTTTTCTACGAGTGATGCTCGTAGCCAAAACAAACAAAATAATTTTTAGGTCCTATTTACTACGACTAACGTACGTTCACGATAAAATTCCATTAACTGATTTTTCATAGACTATAAAACGCGATTCGTTTGGACGGACGTACAATAACGAAGCTTCATAGACACTAAGCGCACTGCAGGAGCACAGGACGCATTCATGCGCACAGATGCTCGACGCTTTCTGTTTTGAGGTACGAAGAGACGGCAGAAATGTTCGACAATCGAGGCGAAAAACAGTGTTTTCAAGTCTTGTCTGCATTACAGAATTTAGAGCCCGGAAACACTTGATCTTGTTTGTGACATTCTGCGTGTAAAGATTACGTCGACCGGCAACTTTTCGTTCGAGATCGAGTGAGTTGTAGCTAGATCGAGTGAGTTGTGGCGAGATCGAGTGAGTTGTGGCTAGATCGAGTGAGTTGCTGCTCATGAGAGTTGCTCTGCACGAAAGAAATCGCATCGTGGATATCTACCTAACTACCGTACAGGACCTGCTCCTACGCGCATCTACAGCCTGACACGCATGGAAAATAAATTTGCCCTTATGCCCCACCCAACAGACTTAGTTCAAGTTAAGTTGTTAGTTAATTTACAGCTCTCTAGCCACAGGAAATGCGACTTTAAGACGGCAAAAAGAAGAGACCATTTACTATGGAGTTTAAAAAACGTGGGAGCTGCGCACAGGTGTGTTCCTACTCAAGATTGCCCGCGCATAGCAACAGCAAGTTAAGAAGAGGAAGAAAAGTTAAAGAATAATCAGGAAAAACGGCACGAAAATAAAAAAAAACAAAGTGGGCTCGAAAGATACAAGTCCCAAAGGCCTAGCTATATAGAGCTGAGTTACCCTAACAGTTTAACTCTCGAGACTCCAGTCTCCATAGCATACGATAGACAAAGCTAATTAACCAAACCCAATTGCAGATTGCCTATCCTATGCCTCCTGAGGCATATCAAAAAGACTTTCGGGAGTCCAAATTCCCTTAGCATAAGTTCCAACTCAGATTTCTGCTATAAAGTTATACTATCCTGAAAATAACTTTGTTCTCTAGGCTTACTCTAACCCTATTATTTGGTTCTCTTGATCAGGGTTCATATTCTAGTACAGAGCTCGGCATTGTGCATTTTCCGAATGCACTTCTTTCCGATGGCCAAGTGGTTCGATCGAGAAGCCTGTACCTGCCCGCTAAATGTGGTGCCGACTGACGTGCGTTCACCATACGCTTGTTTCTTGCGAGTCGAGTTCCGACGACTTCTAAATCCCAAGTGTGGAGAGCTAGTGCCTGTCATGCCGAGTAGATCGATTCCGGATGCAGGCGAGGTGATCTACATGCATCTGTTTTTTTTTTGTAGAACTATTTTCACGAAAAGCTGACTAGGTGATTCATACAGAATAATGAAGATAAAGTTTTAAATCAAACACCATGTCATGTACGTACACAAAGCTCTCTCATTTGTGTTAATAAAATAATCTAGAAAAAATCGCTAGAACAAGTTCATAAATTTTTCCCGATAACTTGAATACAGTGCGCTAACTGTCACAACAATCGATGGATGATCAATTTGAAAGTCAACCGACTCACCAAATGCCTTTACACGCTAACTTCAAGCGTGCGTGGCTCCAGACGGCATTAAAGTGGGAAAATACAAAAGTATCTTTACCTCCATCGTATGATAGGTTAAATTCGGGATCGAGAAACTATAACTCTATTGAACTCAAATGAATTTCTAAATACTCTCCATAGCGGAACTTATTGTTAGTTAAAACATTGCCGTAAACAACGCAACAAAGTTAGATCCTTAAATTACGATAATCGGTTTTCAAATTTTTTACGGTTTTAAAAATATCAAATTTCTTACAAATCGGTATTCAAATTTCAATGTTATCTCGCTCTTGCTGTTGGTGGCTCAGTTAACAACATCGATCGATTTCCATGAGTATTTCCTATTCCCTCAACGCCTAGACAAACAAAATAGAAACCGTCTTAGAAATGTTGAAGATCTATTGGCATACAATAGGTCCAATCTCCAAATCTCGTCCATTGTTGCCAATTTGAAAAGTTCAGAAGTTGCCGCAAATCTCTCGCACCAACAATTTCGCGGACAATAAGCCATTTAAGAAAGTTTCGTCTGTCCCGTTTTGGCTCGCAACTTCTGAGGGACGGCGTGCGCTAATTCTGGCGCACAGAACGTGTCTAATGCCTCTTTATTATAAGAATACAGCGTTGCACGTGGCGTTGAAAGTGCATATGTTTTTGATCAGGTCTTACGCTGGATAAATATAATTAGCCTCGTTATAAAATAAATGAATCTCAGAGATTTGCAGGCATTAAGACACTCGGTGAGGGCCATTTTCGCAGCTCATCCTACTGATGTAATTGGTTTGTGGGCCAAATGAAGACAACGATTTTCAGGCATGCAGCGATCAATGCACAATCTACAGATGAAACAACGCAGTGACAAACAGGCTATGGAACTTTCGCAATTAAAGTTTGAGCAGCATTAATTGATGACTTATCGTTTAGAAGAATGAAGAATTGCAATCAATGAATAAATGAGGCGTTCGTCAGATCGAATGCCATTTTTGGCACGAAGTATGGTTATCGCAATAAAGAAGGACGGAGAAAAATTTGATAATCAGAATCATTCACGTTTAAGAAATTCAGCGAAGCGGAGGGTGTCATATCAAAAGTGCAATTTACCTTCTTGGTTCTACGAGAATGTAAAAATATCAGGCACCTTAAAACTACATAGGAACTCATTTTCACATCATGTTACGGTTCAAAAATCCATTACATACGACTTCATTGTTCTGATGTTAACATTTCAACTCGCCACACAGTGACTCGGTGAAAACAAATCCCAGACGTTTAAAGTTCTAACCTAGGTTGAATCTAAACATAAACTTCCAGCGATGCAAGTATCGTTAATTTACGTGCACAAAGCTCTCGGGGATTGCTTCACCGATATTTGAGGCATTTGATTTAAAATTGAAATGGCGCTGTTGAAACATTTTTAATGCAATAAACACGATACTGTATACTTCAATGCCAACTGTCTGCAAGTCGCTGGTCCCCAAATGAAGAATATTCTTTGCAAGAGAGCCCTGCAGTTCAACACAAGCGTTAAGTATTGCTAATATATTAAGTCAGTGATCAGCTCGGCCCCAGATTGCAGCATAAACCAATTGGCACATGGTAGCCCGCGTCGCAGTTATTCCAGGGCGCCAGCCAGCCTTTATGAAGCGGATCAGGAAAACCTGTGAATCTCTGAAGGTGGTCAGGCTTCATTCTATTCTCAAGTGGCTACGTTAGTCGGCACATTGTCACGCTCCCACCAAAGTGCTCTTTGCGGTCACCCTTTTTATGATCTTCCGCAAGACGATCCAGACCTCCGTCAGGCCTCATCATTCACCAGGTGAGCCAAAAAAACTCAAGGAAAACTTCCGCCGCGGTGTGGGCGCCCAGAGCTCTCACCGATTGACACTCTGCCTAAAAACACTAACTCGAATAACAACCGTTCTGTAATTAATTTACTTTTATCAATTACAAAACGAAATGAGAGTATTCTAGTGAGTTGGAATTCAAAGAATTCCAGGTTCAATTATTTACACTCTCATTCATCCGAAGATTTACGTCCTAATTCACTGATATCCACGAAAATTGAAAATTACCAACATCGTCGAAGATCCCCAGCCCCTCTCCTGAACAATCGTCGGTGATTGGGGTCGTTGATTTTTTTAAATGTGGAATTAAGTGATCAAGAAATAATTATGGACTAAAATTCATACTTAGTGTCTGCTGGAAGTTGGTAATTGCAATGTTTTTTTTGTCGACGAAAAACAAACGAACTGAGAGAGGAGACGGAAATATTCAGAAGGACTTCGATAGCAGGTGGAACATTTGGTATAAACTGCTCCACAGTCATTTTTAATTACATGTATTTAATGTCTAGCTCGAATATTTCTAAAAGGAAAAATAAAAAAAGATCGTGACTTTCTGATGATGACGAACTTCAACAGCTTATGAGGTAAGAAACCTTTCAGTCTTTATTCAAGCGTAAATGCAGCGCAGCACAACTAATATTCTCAATATACGCCATCATCATCATCATCATCATCATCATCATCAACTGGGTAATTTGGAAGGAAGTCTTGCAAACACGTACGGTTTCCACGTTCCTTTTTTTCATTTACGAACGTAAATATTTTTTTTAATGCAAGGTGTGACAGCTTCGAAAAGATTTAAAAGGTATGAAAGAATTTACAATGGTTCTAATAAAAGAAAGTGAACAAGGACAAAAATTTCCTAATCATTGAAAAACTATGGAAGCTGCTATAGAAGAGGCTATAATCTTATTTTAACGCAGCGAAGCACGATGCGATCAACTTCCTGACTTCACTTTAACCTCCAGTATGTACAAAAACTTTAGCACGCAAACAATTGCATCAACACACGTACCAATACTCAATGTACGATTTTAGATAATGCCTTAATTACAAGATTGATGTACCATTTGATGGGAGCACGTGATGCCCGGCGGGTTGTGATGCGTAGTAGGCCACGACCACCTGACCAGAACAAAGTCTGGGCCCAATGCCACTGCTTGAGTTTCGAGTGTTCACAACCACGACACTTTGTCACCCTCCTGTAGCGAATGGTGCCCGGGCTCAGGCCAGTGTGGGAAAAGAATGTAAATTTCCTTACGCCAGAGAAATAAATGTCCAGGCAGGACTTCGAGAGGCTAAATAGACGTCAATACACTGAGCTAAGATTTTAGTTTCGAATTTTAGTAGATATGTATAGGCAGGTCTCGAAGAACTTTAGAAGTTAAATGGGAGTCATTGTCTAGCTTCAATTTAGTTTTAACTAATGCAGAGAGCCCTCAGTATGCTGAACCTGTGTACATCGAGAACTTAGCAGCAAATGGGAAAACAATAGCGATTTCATTCACTTGGTTTCATTGAGTTACGCGTTGAGTCCAAAATTCGATTATGTTCGAATTGCATTGAGAAAGATTACGCCAAGTAATTTAAGTACGCATTTTTGAATACGAGACTTCGTTGCCTACCGTGCAGGTAAGAATTAGAGCCTGCATAAACATCAGCCTTGTACAATTACATGTTGCTTTGCTAACCTATTGGTACGCCATGCACCTGCACAATAAAAAGTGGCAAAATACACAGATGATAGAAGTGACACGGGCTTGTAAAAACGAACTGATAAAATTAGGTCGACGGGAAGGGTGCTATCAGCAACTTCGTACTTTACAGTAGTTCTTGAATAAATACGTACTCTATACGGATTGGCCACCGGAACAAAAACTGAACAAATTAAATAAATTGAATCAATCTCGTGTCGCAAAGTTTTATATCATTGGTACCGAAATCATTCACAAAAAATGGATAATAAATTTGGCGAATGAGTTACAGAAATTAAAGTTTTTGAGGATTCTGAAGAATGAGAGAATTAATTGCAAGTATAGAGCGAGGTTTGAAACAACGTCGAAACGATAGTCTCGTATAAAAGAAACGTAAATTTTAAACAAGCAAGATTTATTGGGGAGGCGATAAAAGAATGTTTGTGATCCATCTTGCACACAAAATATATGTTGGTAAAATCTATTCTCAAATGCAAAGCATTTTTCAGTGAACTATTTTTTAAACTGACTAGATCCAGTAAGTGAAGTATTCATGCATTTGGAGCTATGTCAAGCAGTTGCGACTTAGTTATCGGCTACGTCGGAGCTGTTAGTTATCCGAGTTTGGGCTCCGACTTATCATTGTATTATTTAACCTTAAAGTTATGTTCACTTTTGAAACCAAGTTTTAAAAGCGACTCTAAGCTTGAAAATATACAAATACATTATTCCGAAAGGTTATTTTTTTATTTCATTGTTACTGCGCATGGTAGAGGTTACGGTCAGTGAAAAATTATTTCGGGAAATAGGACATGTCGGTCTAAGTTTATATCGATAAACTAATTTCACACTTACTTGCCTGGGTGCATACGTAAACGTAAGAATGCATTTGAAAGGTACGAAAAACGCAATTAAATTTTCATTTCCAGGGTTCTTAAAGGGGACGTTTTACAGTTAAAATTTCCCTAATAATGGAAATAAGAAGCCGCAACAGAACTGCTGCGGCTTTTTTATGTAAACAAGACATAGCTTGAAAGCATGCTGCATCTATAAAGGTCAAAAAGCAATTCTGGCATAGGCATGCAACTGAATAACACACAAAGAAATCCCAGAATGAAAAGCTTCTCAAGTGCACACTATAATTCTACGTACAGTCCACATGCAGTCACTGCGGCTATTTTCAGAGATGATTAACGTTCTGGCGGCATGTCGCTGCAATACTGAAACGCGGAAACTGAATCGCTTACAAACACGGGGATGGTGACAGCCATCACCAAGCGTCGCTATTATACAAGCTTCCATTTCTCTATTCTGATTTTCGCAGCTGGATCTGTTCTACAGGCATTGATGAATGAGGACAGCTTTGAACTGCAGGAAGAATTGAAGTCTAAAACCTTATATGCGACTTACGGGCGTGAAATACCTTGCTTTTCGGTGTCCGATGATGAAAATTCGCCCCATAAATCGATTGTTAATAAATAAGTTTGTCCGTTTAGGTAAACACGCCAGCGGGCCACGAGCTGACGTGTGTAAAGCTGCCTACGCCTACGTACAGCTGCCTACGTACAGCTGCCCCTGTTAATGAATTTGGTTTGAAAAACTGATGACTAGCGATCGAATCACAAACTTTCATAATTTTAAATCATACTTCGTTCAAAGACGATGAGTTATCAAAACAAAAAGTATGAACAGTTCATGAACACTTACGTTCGGTGGAATAGATTGATTTTGGATGCGTGCTTTAAAAGAAAAAAATCATGTATTCCGATATCAGTCCCATACAGAGCATGTTACATCGTTTTTTTCGATCAGTAAGATTACAGCCATAAAATTAAGATGTGGGAATCTTGAGAATATCTTCATTGTGGATTCAAGGGAAGATTAATTGGAGCACATTACAGCTGTCATTCTAAAAACACAATTGTCCCACCACTTAATTTTCAAATGAACTAGGTCAATTTTTCATGCTCACTCTGAACAAAGTGATGGAGAAAAATTGTTCTTCACAGTTTGTGCAAACAAAATGACTTCGTCGTTAGAAAAAGTACAGGAGAAATATATAGAATTCACAAAAAGAAACTCATCTAAGTCTTGTTTTTTACTATTTATGCAAAATTTCTTTGCTCAGTCATGCGTAAAATTTACTGATAGAATATGGACGGCATTAAATTTGTGATTCATTCGCGTGAACAAAGCCGGGTACCTGTGATGTGGAAGGGAACATTGCAAAAATATATTAGTTTCCAGGTACCAGCCTACAGACGCTCTAGGTTAAAAAAATATTTATTACTAAAAACTACAAAGCTTCAGTTCCCATTATATCTTGCTTCAAATTGTTTTCTTTGCTCGTAAACTACTGCTGGTCATCAATATACGAAATATTTATTCCAAAGAGTCCGAGTGTTTCCCATAGACTTGGGAACGCATCCAGGATGCGGAGGGTAGAGGCCTCCCCCAACAGATGGCGCCCGCGGTCCCGCAGGCTTAGCCGGCATGGTGTGAGGAAACGAAAATTTAAATTCAGGCTTTCACCCGCATAACGAGGCAGCAATAATTTTTGGTTGTTATGAAAAAAATGGGAAATGTTTCCAATGATGTTTACACAATCTTCGGATTGAAAAATATAGAAGCATTTCGAAGAAGTACATCTGGAACGTTCAAGAAAATTGATCCACGTAGTTAAAATATTAACTATTAACTTAAATATTAAATTTTTTATACAGAACATCAATTTTATTAACTTATGAACAGTTGCTAATTGAACATTTACAATCTGACCTCAGCCAACTGTTACACCACACCGACGCATGGCGTTGCTTTGTCATTTTAATGAGAAGAGAGAATTCAAGGCAGAAAAGGGTACACTTTAAAATGCGAACAAATAGGATGAGCAAGAAAAGCAATCCAATATCAAATAAAGAAGTCAACTTCAAAATTGCACAAGCATCAAATATTTTTCACTAACGCAGTATTTCCTTTGAATTTAGCGACAAAGAACTGTAAGTATGGGATCAAATTTTACTGCTACAGTTCAATAATTCGAGAAGAATGATTCATCGAACGGTGCACCTTCAATCAAGCATAAATATTAGAAGAGAAAACCTTCAAACTTATCGACATTGTGTACCTTTGATATGAAAGAATCGAATTAAAGGTTTCATCTTCTGCACCCCGATTAATTGGAAGTTAGACCGTAATGGCACATTAATCTGTGTGCTCAATCTTGGGGAATATTTAAAGAAAAATTTACCGATAAACTATTCTATTAATCCCAAGGGACGATGATCACCAATTTTAGCAATTTCCCCAAAAACATGAAGGGTTTAGATACAATAAGATAAATCTCGTTTGTTCTTCATCGTAAAAACTGACGAACAGAAGACAGAAATGGCAGCCATAACTTAAGTTATGAAGTACTTATCGTTGAACATGAAAGATCTGTTAACTTGGGCATGAAAGAGAGACGCCGTAATGGGTGTGAGGGAGAAGCGACGACCTGACGATAGATTGTGGTTTGGGGGCTTTAGGCACGCATTCTGCGCCAGCGTTAAGACATAAAGGGACCACTTGAGAAGACAATGTCAAAACCACCGGTCGAGTGGCACAGCGAATGCCTCACACTTGAGGTGTTTTTGAGCACACCCGCACCATGAGAGACCAGCCATGTGTGTATGGCCAGGTAACTTCATGCGGTCGTTTCAATCAATTATCACGTACTAATGGTCCCGGTATTTATGACCCTTGATATACGGACCCTTGAAGTGACTGATAGAAGAGTTTCCAGTGACATTGTTTTATCGGAATACGGAAATAATGATTCTATATTCAGAAGATTCTAATGCTATAAGAGAAACCGTCTGGCTGGGTATCTAGTTAACCATGGTAATCATTGCGATGACGCGTTAAAGAGCGACTTAAACGCTTTTTGTGCAAAGCAGAGATTCTTTAGGTGTTGAAAATTCTTGATGTTAAATCTTACGTCCGCAAATTTTTACGTCATCTTCTTGAAGTGGTAGAAGTACGATACTTGCAATCAAAGTAGATTATAAATTGCCTTTTCACGAGGACAGAAGAGGTAGGTAGACAGGTAGACACATGCTCTGAGGATGACAGAAGTCTGGTACCCCAGTCGTGATAGACGAGAGCTTACCTTGCATCTTTCCCGTGCTCATTAATGCTGGAGAGTTTGATCCATCACTCCAGTCATAAATCTGAGCACGGATCTCGGATCCGGCCGGTGTGTGCCAGCGTCTGTCTATCACACATGTGTCTCCACTCGAACGCTCTTTAGCGATGGTGATTTGGTTGAACATGCAGATCTTCGCCGAGCCTTTGTCTTTGAGTCTGAGCGAGCATGGGGCTCATCAGGGGGTCCAGGTAGCTGACACTGCCTTTGCTGATTGCATTACTAAGGCTCTTTGTTGATGCCGACACCAAACATCACAGCAAAAAAGCGTCTTCAATTCTGCCCCCTACCGGCCAACATGGTAACTCTCGCAGCTGCCGCTACGCGGCGCTGCCTTGGCTCTCGCTAACCTAATATGAACAGCAATAACTTGCGCCCGGGCACCGTAAGAATTCGCGCCGCCGCACCACGAGAAGCGATGCCGTCCCAAAGCGGGGCCTTCGTAGGTGGACCTGTCATGCCAAAAGCGATAGCGTATCATTTAATATTATATGCGGAGCTTGTCGTACGCTATAAGGTAGAGCTTATAATGTTTGTGGTGCTGTCGCATGCCGATTGTACTTTTCCATTTATTAATTTTGAAGGTCCAGCATGCATCATAATTGTACGATCGAATTGCAGATAGTCTTCCGTACAAAATGAAAACCTTATCAGAGATACTTTTTATGGAACCTGTCATGCATAATGTTTCATGCTCATACGACCTGCGTGCAATGTTCTTATTGGTTTAGTATTGATATCGATCAGGGCTGTTAAACATACACTCGGTGGGGAATTCTTACGGTCCCTCGTATCAAACATGCAAGAACAATCCTAGAACTGAGACAGAATAATTTCATATTGCGACACAAAACATGGCATTCAGGAACGTGTTGTGGCGACGTGGGATCACATTCTCATGTTCAAAAGAAAATTAATTGATCATGACCTTGGAATTAAGGCAAAGTCATACAATATACACACGGCTTAACCCAACACCAGTGTGAACAGTTCCCTCGCTCCTGCACGTATGAAGTTTCGATGGCCTCCAAGGGAGAAATATCATCAGGTTATCAGTTGTTTTTACGTCTATATTGGGCTGCTTCATTTAATTAAGCATGGATTTGGGATTTATTCATCATTCAGTTACAGAAGGACCTTGGGTTCGCTCGTTGATTCTACCGTTTTTTGATATTGCAAGATGTATCTTGTGGCTGCAAGATGTGTCTCGTGGCTGCAAGATGTGTCTCGTGGCTGCAAGATGTGTCTTGTTGCTGCAAGACGTGTCTTGTTGCTGCAAGATGTGTCTCGTGGCTGCAAGATGTGTTTTGTGGCTGCAATATGGTTGTTGCTGCTCCCGCATACCCTACATAGACGCAGGCCTTTATTAATTCCAACACGTTTTACCGTAGAGTTTTCAATGCCTTACAACAACTGGCGCGGTGAGGGATGTGAGGAATGTGTGGTTGAAACTTCCTCTTCCAAGGGAAGTACTCCCTGGTTACGTGAAAATGCCTCAACTGAGCCGAGATTCGATCCCAGGTCCTCCCGGTTACTAGGCCATCACGCTACCAGTACGCCACGGAGCCCACGGCGCTCACAGACGAGCAATGAAGCGCCGAAAATTCCGCACCGTAAATTTGATTTGAAGTTCCAAGCTGAGAAAAAACACCAACACTCGCAATGCGAAGCCCAGAAGACGAAAAAACTCGGGGGAATTTTTGCAGCGTTCCAGTTTCTTGGAAGCAACACAGAGGAACAAGTTGCGCGAGCGACAGGATAACACGCGGCGAGGGGCCGACATCGAAATGAGGTGAATGAATCAGCGAATAATGTCGTCTAATTGCTGTACGATTTCGCTGCAATACCGAAAGGACTGCATATTTACAAACGAAGAATTACCAATGGAGGTTCTCGCTCTACAGTGCACGGTTATGGCGGACTAGTGTGTCTGGAGAGCGCGTTTTATGATGTCAATACGTAAGGGGGTTCGACTTGATCGGCTTCACTGGTTTACTGATAATCCCGTAAACGCAAGAGAAACTCACCCAAAAAGTGATAGTTTACTTCGGGAGCAGGGGTAACCACAACCGTCTCGGCATGCATGAAAAACAACTGTTGTTGTTTGCCTGCACCTGTAATAACTTTTCTCGAAATTTAGATGTTTCCAAAAAAATTCACTTTGCTAACTAATATACTACGATGATTAACTGATTTCTAGCTTAATTAAGCTTCACATGAGAAGCTGCAACATGTTTCAAGAAAAATGAAACTCGCACGTTATGAGGGAAATTTAAAGTAATACTTACAATCTTACTGCGCGTGGTTAAAGACGTTGAAAGTTGGCATTACATCTCAATGTATTTGAACTTGGTAATCGTGGGATATCATTAATATGGACGGCATAAACGGAGGTGAATACTGATATTGACAGCCAAACTTCATAGCAAAGATGAAATAGATAATGTAATATTCCTGAAAATGAAAGTAGTACTTAAATGAAAGTGGAGTGATTTTTCGTCGCGATGAAATACAGTATCGACAGATAACACACTTAACCCATTTAGCCCCGGAATTTTTCAAATAAAATGTTTAAAATTACTCGTATAGTGCTAGATTTTAAATAGGTCGAAATTTACATGCAGGTAAGGTATATTAGAATAACGTAGAGCAAACGGAAGATATTCTCAAATATGAACATACGATTTTAATAAGTATCCCACATATTCGCGGG
This sequence comes from Orchestia grillus, assembly GCA_014899125.1. NCBI lineage: Eukaryota > Metazoa > Arthropoda > Malacostraca > Amphipoda > Talitridae > Orchestia > Orchestia grillus. The sequence goes on along the minus strand of VOMN01139571.1, from coordinate 4,610 downwards.
ATGCTGACGCGTATTGGATTAGTGGAATGAACAACCCTGACTATGGGTACTAGTACCTACCCAACAGACGATCAACGGAAATCTCAAGTTAAAACGCGTGCTATTTAATTAACAATCGAGCACCGATACGCAAAACACTGGTGTGCATTCGCAGATTTCTTGGTTCTCTTGTTGTTGTCGTTGTTGTACCCCTGTAGTTATCGTGTCAGACTTTCACAAGACTTCCTGCCGCATGATGAGTGCTTACAGTGAGGGTAGAAACGATTCGATATGGCGATAATTGTAAGAAAAATATCAGCTAAAATTGCTCGAAAGTCTACATCAAAATTACTTCGTCTGCACACCACTTGCTGCAGCTTCGACAGAGTTAGTGGTACAGCTAATCAAACCCTGCTCTTGCTTTCGTGTCGGATACAAATTTGAACGCTGCTTGGAGGATTAGCTTAGTCCCTCAATGCCGAATAGTAAAGATTTCTGCACAGATAGGTATCACAATTATAACGGTTACTTGTATTTGAAAAGCCTAAATTCACTTCTCAGCAACTGACAGCGCATGTGACGCGAGAGTCACATGCTATAGCTTACTCATCCACATGTTTTTAGTACAAAAATTCATTTGAACACGCTAACACCAAACAACGAAAAAGGTTGTTTTTTAGAGAGAAATAAACCCTGACACGAATGAGTTAGATGGGCGTAAGTTCGGACAGGAGCGATACTGTAACAATTCGAGCAATGTTAGAGATCTCGTTACAGAAACAAACCATCCCATACTCGGAACAAACTTCACAGTAATAGCATCGTCAACTACCACAGATTTAAGGACACTAGAAAGTATTTTAATTCACAAGCACAATCTGTCGCTCAATGAACACGGCAGCTCAGCACCACTTCAAATACTTGTGTAGCATTCTGGTTTAGCAGGTTTAATTTTGACTTTATTCTGGTGTCATATTTCAAGAACACTATTGAAGTGATGTGCATATACATTTTTTTCTTCCTTTTTATAATTTTTTTACTGAAGATGAGTGACGTATACGCTCGAAAGCTCCGGATTTTATTTTACAAGGTTTCATTTTAAATATATATATATGAGGTCTATTCGAGCAAGTCGAGCAACTTCAGCCATTCATTATATAAAAAATAATCATAACCCTAAACTTTCAACAGTCTCGTACAACAAATGTTGCGGATTGAGCTTCTCACGTTGCTGTCGAGGCGCGGCATGTCCCCAAGGAGCTGATGACACTCACGGAGGCAAGCCTCCTGAGGAATCTTGTATTTCCCAAGCAGGGACGTGGCGCTCCCACCGGAGGCTGTAAGACAACCCCTCTTTGCACCCTCGTCTGCGGCACCCTCATTGTGGGGTGTGCTGTACAACGGTCTGAGCGTACCATGGCAGAAATTAAAAAATATTCATACAAATTAATCACATGTGTTTCGATCGGAACTGCAGTGTTCATTTTGCCAGATATGATGGAGAATTGTAACTTTATTATGTAGTTTTAGTTGATTTACAATGAAAAACATTACTTCACCGTAAGATAATTTGCGGCTATACTGTTAGAAGCGTACGATTGCGAAGGAAGTAAGATGAATTTTCTTAAAGAGTTATAAAAAATGCTTACGAGAAGAAGCACAATGGTTCTGTGACCTATAAAGATCGTGAATTTTTAGATATCACGGAAGCCTTTACATGTTCGTATATACTGACGCATTCAACTACATTTGTTCATTCTCTTGCATCACCTTGAGCCGAGTAAATGAATTCGCCACGCATAATCCAAAATTAAATCGGTTCTCAGTCACACCGACCGCGAGCTGTCACTGAGAACCCGTGGGATTAAAAAAAATTCGAGTCGCCAAATTAAGTTTCCCTCCAACTGCGTCAGTGCAGTCGTCGCTAAATTTTGCTTTAGGTTGAAAACCCTCGGCGTGAATATCAACAGAATTTTCTAGCACGTCATGTTAAACTTGACTATAATTTCAAACTCTTTAGCTCTTCAATAAGACCGAGCACGCACATCGCCGCTAAAATCGGTGTGAATTCAATTCTAGTCCACAAGAGCTTTTCGCAGCACGCTCGTCTTGCTGAGGCCGCAAAAAAGTGCTGCGTCTTGAGCCGATTAGCCCGGACGCATTCCAAGAGAGCTCTAGGTAATATGCGCGACCTAGCGAGAAAATAATACTAGCAGCCTCCAATATACTTTCGTGTACATCTAATCAGGGCTGCCACATTGAAATGCTGACCCTCTACGTCAAAGATCCACATTCCGGTATCAAATAAATGTTGGCCGCATGCAGTGCTCACTTCTCAAAAAGGTTAGGACGTGTGGAAGTCCCCAGGTTATTTAATTAAGCTCTTCAACGAGCATATGAAGAATACATGAATATGGCCCCGGCAAACGCGTGCGTTGTTGAAGGTAGACTACGAGTGGCGTCATGCAAACTGCGTGACGCATTTGAAATAATGTTTAAGTTTGCTTCAAAACATCGAAAGATTTTTGATAGTGTGGTAGCAACTGTCAAAAAGAGAATATGTTTCCAATAGGAGAAAAAATTCAAAAACATTACTTCAGAATAAAAGAACAATGTTTTTGAAATAATTATTTGGAACAACCGAAGACCTGTTGGCTGACAAGCTAATTAAAATATCCATTTTGTGGCATAAATATGTCAAATTTTAATTTAAATTCTAGATCATGGTCAACCATCCCTTAATTTGAATTAAGTGACGCCACATCTTGCTGTAAAAATATTCAAAATTATATACGCAAGATTCAACAATATCATGCGAACAAATTTTACTGGGTACAATGAACTTATAAATCAAACCTCTTTGATTTATAATCGTAATTCCCTGTGATGTTAATAAATGACCGAGATTGCTCGACTGGATTTCAAATTTTTTTCTTGAAGAAGAAGAAATAAAAACATAGGTTCCACAGTACGACTCCTCGTTCCGACGGTTTCGGCTGAAAGTGTCGAAGTAAGAAATTCAGTCAAAGTATAATTACTAAATGTGAAGAGTCTGTCATACTTAATGAAATTCATCAGATATATTATGGATGCTTCTGGTCGAATCTAGAGTGGGTCGCAAAAACAAAGCAATGCCGCATGACGTAATTAAATTGGACTACCTCCAGGGTGCACACAATAACTGGTTATTTCTCTTCACCAAGATCTCCGCACAACCAAACAACATTAGGCTCCAGAACGTAATTTTGATATTGGCAATTTAGCATTATTTCCTAACTCCACTTATTGCATAACAGTTGAAAATGCTGAATACTCCTATGAAACACTTTTATGTTATGCTTGTAACATGTATATTACTGGTATTATATTGAAGAAGGAAAAATTGGGAAGTTCACTGACCTGACAGCAGATTTTTCTTTCATTTTGTGTAGTTAAAAGAAAGATTAGTTAATTTAAAGCCACTTACCCCCATGAAATGTAATGTAAAAAGCGAAGAATGAAAGGACCACTTACTATGGACTAAAGAAAACAGGGAATCTATACACAAAGTACGTTTCCAAGCTGGATCCCTTGCAAATAGAAACAGTAAGTTAAAAATGAAGAAGAAGAAAAACTAAGAAAATAGTGAAGAAAGAAATTGAAAGAAGCAAAGGCAACAGGCAAGATCGAAGTCCCGAAGGCTTTTTCAAAGATGAGGTAACGTAACAGCGACCCCACGGGGACACACCTACCTAATCTTACCCTATTGCCCATCCTACACCCCTAAGGAGTTGTTTAGTTACAAATAAATTGAAAATCTTCGTTTCAACACAGGAGCCAGGTAAAAGCGAAGTTATGTTACACAGTACAATTCGTTTTGTCCAGACAAAACGACACTCATCATTTCACTTTCAAGTTCGTGATCGCCCGAGCACAACATCATAGCTAAAAGACAACGAAGCTTCCAAATTGGCATATCCAAAGCCTTACTGAATTGAAATTCATAATAAACCTCAGGAATAAGCTTCCACGTGTGATTAAAAAGTCATCATTGACGATTGCAAGAAGAAGGAAGACAATGAAGTGCAGCAAGTGGGTCAGAGATCCAGGTCGTTAACTTCCATTTGTGTTTGATTTGGCTTCTCGCCTCACATAAATGAGTCCTGGAATGCGGCATGATAATGTGGCAAACTCAAGCGACCACATAAAGCCATCGACGAGATTCTCAGACATATAATTCTGCGCAAGCCATGCTTCGTAGATAATGGATTAATGGATTAAAAACTTTCCACTAATGGTAAGCCCAAACTTATAGCATGGTAGAACATGCTTGATAGGTTCGTTTTCCTTCTAAAAAATATTGTATACATTTTCTACATCCTGTCGAAACTGAAAGATATTTAAAATAAATAGACATTGAACACATAGAAGAATTTCACTGTTTATTTGGTGAAGAATAGCGACAAGCTTCAGTGAAGAATATAATGACTACAATAAGCATATTAACGACTCTTTTAAAAGCATGGGAATTCAAAATTACCCAACCTTTATCAATTTTCACTGGGAAATTTTATTTTCAAAACCATTAGAAAATGCGGTGACCCAAATATCCGTGAAAAAATTTCTGCTCAGTTCCGTCCCCAAGATCATGT
>VOMN01139565.1:0-11271 GCA_014899125.1 Orchestia grillus | reverse complement strand
CCCGCCTCAACACCCGACATCCCGCCTCAACACCCGACATCCCGCCTCAGCTCCCGACATCCCAGTCATACAGCTCTGTCGCAAATTTCTCTCGCTTTAGATAGAAATTATTCAAGGAGTTGTCTACAGGAAAAACGAACAAAGTGAGAGTTCTGCGCGATTATAATCTTACTTCAATGAAATTCTATATCAACGTGGTAGAATTTTAGGAAAAAATGCACCCCAAAAGATATAATTCTTGATACACGTTTCACTTATCATGGCTGCTAAGTAAGCCAAAGTACCGTGAGTTAAATTTCCTTATCGGTATTAACTTTATTAGAGAGAGACTAATTATTGTCGTTAGGGTATTATTTCAATTTATGATACATTGCAGGAATAATTATTTTGTTTAACTTCAGCAAGCGGTACTCTCTGGAAATTGCCGCGCAGAAATTGAGTAGGCAACGTGTCTAGAGTTGGGGTCCTCGTACATAATCAATTCTCGAAATTGGATTTTGTATAGTACGAGGTATTCGAGATTAAATAGTCTGAGAAGTCCTCTGGTTTTTCTGTTCGTACAGCGTCTATAACTTTAACATTTGTAGAATGAAAATTTTGTGATTGACAGTTCCAGAAAGGAGTGTTTAACCAGTGAATGTAAATGAATTGATTCCACTCGTACCACACCACAAGGTAGCCAGGTAATGCTTAAACAGGTGATACGAACTACATTTGAAATTCTCAATATAAAAAAATCCACTGAATTTCACCATTTGTAATTTATAAATCGTACGGAGATGCCTATTTGAAGCAATTTCACGATTCTAAAAATTAAGCAAACACGGCTGCTCGCTCGCCACTGCCAGCTTACTGAGGCTGAAAAACTGGTCAAATAAGCAAAAACGGCACTGGTGCTGAGCGTCTAATTAAGGCCCGTCTGATAAAAATAGAGGTCGCGTAAAGAGCTATTAAGTGCACAACAGCAATTATGAAATCAGTCTCGCACGAACTTAAGCTCTAAAACTTGCAATAGTCACAGCCTGAAGTTTACGGGCGGGCGCTTTCTTGCGACCAACGCCAAATCGTGTTTATAAACTATCCAAGTTACGGTAATCTAGCCAAAAATTTTTGGGGAACTCCGACTAAGACTTGTTCAATAAAAGAAAAAGCGTAACGCAACTTTTGACAAGCCTTAATGGCGGCATTCAGAGAGTGCTAGAAATGGACAACTGTCCCGAATCTTTGCGTTCAAAAACGCGCTCAGGAACTTCATTAGGTAAACTTTTCGAGGGACAAATATTGCATTCGCCCTTAGACAATCGCACGCAAGATTCTCAACAGTCCTCTAGCACCAAGGTGATTAAATTATTAATTTACATTCATTTCTAGAGAAATAGTTAGCATCAACATCATTGTGTTTAATTCCATCATTATAATTGACGCGAAAGAGGAACTTGCTCATTGACCTCCAGGCAGACAGAAACCTCAGGAATGAGCAAATCAGTCTTCAGACAGATGTTTTAAAGCCTTTCAGCAAGCATTATTTAAGGAAACAATAAACTATAAAATTTAACTGAGCTTAACTGCGTAACGCCTTCGTGTGTTAAGTTTTCATTGAACAATAATAACAAACGAAAGCCGAGTGAAGAAAAAGGAACAATTTATCTGTTCAGATGAACCTATCAATCAAACTTCAGGCAAATGTCTTAGGAAAGCGTGATTAAATCTGCAATCTAAACGTTAAGCAACGCTACGTGAAATCGACCACGTGAATAACCCATATTTAACAGAGGACGCAATTGCTTATGGCCTTGCACGAGTTTGCTAAACAAATTGTTAGAAATTAAACTCTAGCATCGGATACCTATCACTGACACATGTGCTTTCAGGCCACGATTGTGCTAATTGACCATCGTGTCGGCGTGTAGAGTTTGGCAGCAACAAAAGCAGCGGCGAACGCCATTCGATACTTCGGTTGAGCATTGCGCCGTTTGTAAATGGCGAGGCTTGGTGACCTTATTCGAATTGCAGATTACGAGCTACAGGCCCAGCCGCTTATTCTGGGCACCACCCGGCGCAGACGTATTCTCCTTCTCTTATCTATCAAGGACAGCATCCTCAGCAAACACGTACTCTTTTCTCAGGCATCAATATCTGATGAGCGTTTTAACTCTCGAGAAAATGCCAAAGAATAAATACGAATTGATACAGCGATAAAGTATCATCTCAAGCTGTAACGAAGAAATTTTATTGATGGACAATATGAGCGAAAGGAGAAAACATTTATTCTCAAGAAATGTTTGTTTCAACTCCCAGTTGCAAGAAGTTCCGCTTCACACGAGCTATGTACGGGAAAGCGTCGGGGGAATATGACAGGTTCGTTTGACAGCTGGCGCATTCGGTAATAAAGAAAGGGGGATTTGGAGGGCCCTGCCAATTCAAAAGCTTCTAAACTTGTTTACAAGGACAACAAAAAAGTTTTCTCGTTAGTCAGGTCCTCGTTCCAAACATTCCTTTAGCTGAACGCATGTCAACGCCCCTGCAAGGTATAGGTAGAAGCTGCGTGATTCAGAGCCGCTCAAATGTTCCCTTATTTCTCTAACTTCGACCGCTGTTCATTCCAATCCAACGGAGAGAACGAGACTCGTTTCAAAAACTGCTCGATTTGTTATATCAGTAATCATCGTCGGCACAGTTTATTGTGACGCTGTGAGATGTCCATGATATCCATGTCTGGGAAAAAAAATACTACAACCAAATGCAAATTGTTCGGTACATCTGGTGGAAGTTATCGCAGTCTTATAATAAATAAGAAGGCAAGAAGATCGGAAAAAGGCATATTTGGACGTTTCGGGTTTGTATACGCATCAGCTCGAAGGGAAGAAGGGGAAAATTTTATTAAACAAAAGATGCATCGTGTAAAAAACTGGATTTTTTTCAGCACAAAAATTTAAATACTATTCTACAAATACTACAAGACGAATTAACGCTAAAAATTCTCAAAATTTAAGGGCAGCTGGCGGATAAAAATCCGACTGATTTGTTATAAGGTTTCGCTTTTAAAATTGATCACGATTCTAAAATTCTAAGACCCATGACGTTGGATGCACATCTAACTATACTTTTAATAAATCGGTCCTTAGTTTCTCACAATATAGGCCAAAGTGTGTAAAAGTGATGTAAATGCTAATGGTATCTGAGTTTGAAGAAACAGTATGTCATCCTGGAATAAATGATAATTTGATCAAATTCTATAGAATGGAGATAGAAGGGTTTTAATACTGAATAATTTGAATAAAATGTGCGTTAGCTAGGAGAACTCGTGTCCAAACCAAAAAAGTTTGCTGTTGGAACTCAGATTTCCGCATGCGTCAACTGTTCTAGTGACGGTAGAAATGATAATTTGTTGTTTCCTTCCGACTCCATAGTGTAAATTATGCGAGGGTGTTTGTTATTCAGCTGATCAAGAAAGAACTGATCGAGCAAATTTAGACGAAAAAGCATACCCGTATCAACGTAGCGTTCGTAAACACTGGTCGAAATTTTGGAGGCTAATTCTGACGCCCCCTTGGTATGTGACAGTACGTAAAAATATTTGCGCAAATAAGCCCTAAAGGTTTCCCCATGCCCAGAACCTCTATTTCTTGATTAAAAACTTTCATTTAAAGTAAAGAAGAATTCATAATAGTTCTAACAAACCTTTTGGTACGGTAGATTGGGCATTACTGATAGGGCAAGGCATGTAGAAAGCGCGGTCCCCATCATTCCTCATTGATCAAAATTCCAAGAAATCCCCGAACCAATTCTTAAATTTACACACAGAGTCGTAGACAAAATAAATTCCAACAAACATTGAAGTATTTTGAACTGTCAACATATGAACTCTACAATCGGCTCTGTATTTTTCTGGCTCTGGTCTTGGAACTTTTAAGGCACACCGAAAATTCATAAGCCTAATTTTAGCCCCAGTTTTCAATTTCGGTCAATCTTAATTTGCACCGAATAAACCTCACAGTTATTTTAAGGCAAAATTTTCAGTACCTATGCGTTGACGTACAATGCATTTACAACAGAAAATTATTTTTCATGAGCAAACGATGTAATAGCCCTAACCGATGCCAACTTCCCTCATGGCTTCATTTGATTTAAGAAAATCTTTATACTTATATCCTTCTAAATGAAACCATTAATATCGTTCTGAATAATTTATTTCGGGATCTAAATTGTCTAGTAATTGATGTCTCACGAAAATTTCTAAGGGTTAGCTTAGAATTATCCGTTACAAATTACTATTATTAGTTTAAACATCCCTAGCCACACCGAAGGTGTTCTCAAGAGAGCGAAAAAAAGAGACCATTTAGTATGGACTTTAGAAAACGGGAAATCTATGCACAGGTTGCGCAGGTGTGTTCCAATACAAGATTTCCTGCGCATAGAAACAGCAAGTTAAGAAAGAAGAGGAAGAAAAGACAAATAAAAAATAACCAAGAAAGTGTGAAAAATGACTAGAGCAAAGAACGCACGAAAGATAGATGTCCCGAAGGCTTATGTTCCCAAATAACATCAAGAGAAGACAGAAGTAATAAATTTCACCTCACAGCAGTAATGGATTACAGCGTCGAAGAGTGCAGCACTGCAGACACGTCGATGGTGAAGACTTTACAACAGTTTTGTTGGCCACACCGCTGAAAATACGCTTCTCACATTACAAAAACAACACGCGTCGTGAAAGACATGGAATTTTCAAGAACAACGGTGAGCGTCCATAGCGGAGCCAAGAGCCGCAGGTTTACTGGAGGTGGTCTCGCACCGAGCATAGAGAGAGACGTACGCACGCACATAAACCAAGTCACGTCGTCGAGCTCTCAGAATTGCACTTTACTGTTGCAGGCAGAAGCCTCAAATTTCGGTGCTGTCGGAAATTCGTTCTAAATATCCTTCCAACCCACTGCTCAACTCGCTGAGCTTTCAGCTTAATTCGTATTTATGAAATGTTTCTAATTTATGAAGTGGATCTAAAATTGCTTGATAGAAGTGAAGTCATAACGTGCATTAGAGACAGAGATGGACGCAGATGTGTCTTTTATTTATGAATGCCATTTTGGAAAAGTTAGAATTTGGTAAACAAAGAATAGTGTAACGTCGTAGTTGCAATATTTTCCATATATTCTACACGAGAGCCAGCTGCTCAAAATCGGTCCAATGGCGCCAAAATACCAATTAATAACCGACAGGGACCTTCTTTAGACTTTCTTTTTCAGCACCAACTTCGCTGATGTTTATTAAAAACGAAGTTTCCCCCGCGACAAATTTCCAAGTTTACGAACAAGTTATTTTATACCGAGTCTTCCACTCCTTCCACTGCCTCCACCACCGTCGCCAGCCCGACAGCGAGAGCATTAACAGGATTAGCGATGTGAACTCGGGTAAGGATTTCGAAGAATTTCGAAGAAGAGCGCGGTAAAAGATGGCACTGCGGGCTTTGATGCGAACGGCGCGAGCCGGAGCACAGCATTGAAAACGACGCCCGCCAGATTTATGGTTAAGCGAATTGCTTTAAAAAGTCGAAAAATCAATTCGATGAACCCAAAGTTATGATCACGGACGTGGCTGCTATTGTTGAGAGGGGATAAAACTTGTGAAGTTTGAAGTGGAAGGACGAGAAAAGCGAGTGAGAACGTCAGATCACGGAGATTTTTGTCGATATATTCGGTAAGGCGAGCAATTTTATGTCTGAATGAAAGACCATATAGTTCTCTAACTAGGTAATGTTTTCTGCAATAAAATGCTACTCGAGGCCTAAAATGCCGATTAAAGCTTCCAATGAGGTCAGCACACCACGCTCCTCACAAGAAGAACAGTAACTAAAAGCGTAAAGGGCTCGTTGAAGACGTGCTAAAATCCTGGCCAATGTCAATCTGGCGAGTTATTTAGACGACAGTTAACGGTAAGAACCACTAATTCCACGATTAAAATCCATTAGGAGTTATACCTAAAGACTTAAGTACACTTTCCTACACAAAAGATTGACTTTGCTTCTATTTCCTAATTATGTAAAAATCTGGAGAGAAATGGAAAGCATAATTAAAAGAATTCCAATGCATTGCGGTGCTCAAGACTACACAGATTTCTGTTTGACTATAGCGTCGATTGTGCTCCTTCTCGCTGTGGATTCATAACTATTAGGTCTACATTTTCAGGTCGTGTTTTCTGAGGAGTCTTGAAAATCACGCCCCGAATCGCAGTTTTCTTCCAGCCAGATTTTCGCACACGCACAACGAACGTTATTTACCTGCATGAGTAATATTCAAACAACAAAGTTGTACTGGTGGAGTGTAGTTTTGTAACTGGTACTACATCAAAATTGAATAAAATGACAAAACTGAGAGCTGGAGTTGGAATTCGATGGCATTACTTTACTTTTACGAGGCAATGTATAATTTCAGATTTCGTTCATTTATTATAGAAGGGAATGAACGCTCGGTATCCGAGACAGAAATCATATTAGGTTGTTGAAAAATAATGTTAGTTCCAAAGACCTAGTTTATTATGCAGAAATGAATAGTTTATGTGTTGAAATTGGTCAAAATATGAGCCTTGGGCACCTATGCACCTTTGCCATGGATCAACGAGATTATTTATTCCTATCATATGTGGTATATAATTATAAATATAGTATATAATATTCCGAGGTATCCAATTATAAAAACCTATATTCAATATAACACAATATTTAAAAGCCGATTCCCTATCCGGTTTGGGAGTGAAAGCTTTACCATCCAAAAATGTGCGTCAACTTAAAAAACGGTAGTCAGAGGGCAAAAGATAAGGAAGGTGTGGAGAATGAGGTTGTTTCGTACCGCACGTCTGCGAGTCTCTGCAATGTCTGCCTTTCTAGACGTTCACTTAATAAGGACACTATAGATTCACCAAAAGCGTCCTCTATAAATGGTGCGAGACTGACGCAAAACGGACCCCAAGAGTGAGAGACAGTTTTTTGACACTTTGATGTGGATTTTGATCAACAATCGCTTTCAGTTGTTCTTTACCTAGCCTGAACGGCCGTCCTCTACCCTCTTTGCTTCAATTAAGCTCTCATCACCATTACGGAATTTCTGACACCATCTTCGTACCAATCGATCCCTTGTGGACCCTTCACGCCGTGTTTTGTTTATATTTGCTGTAGCTTCAGAGGCACTGTAACCAAGCTGGAGCTCCTGCAAGTGAAGTAAGCGAAGGTATTTGTTTCGCACGTTCATAAATAATGGCTTATATACTTCAAGAATATTTCTGGTTTGAATTATGTTGAAAACTATTGAAGGACACGCATAAATTTTCAGGCTTACTACAATATACCTAAAATATTCTGTGAACACTAGGTTAAAAAGACATTTCGAAATAACACTTAGACCGGCCATTATTTTTACTACAACCTAATATTATTCATGAGCGGCTGAAAAATGGAAACATCTCACTTCAATAAATGCCACAACTCTGACAAAAGGGGCTTGCGTTAAATTTTTGTTAAGTGTTGATAAATGTTCATAATACACTGCCCCAATTGTTTTTTCACAATGAAAGCGCTACTTCAAAAGCGCCCATTCTTCGAAATCCATAACTTTGCCCTCGGCATCGACAAATTTCCCTTGCGCACAAAATCCTTGACCTTTAATTTCGGCAGTGAATGTGCTACAAGTGCAAGACCTGTAACGATCAGTAACTAGGTCATCATATGTAAATATATCATTGCACCATCATGCACTAAAAGAAACTGCACTTCGAACTGTTTCAAGTTGCTGTCATTTACACCCCAGACACTTCAATGACTCAGTTTTGGCAGCACCAGCACTCCATGTCACGACTACAAGTCAAAACTCTCTGATTCACCGTAAAATATGAATCCAGCGAAACCGAATATTAGTCATTTTTCTTATCCTTAGCACTCATCTTGCCGTTAGCATGAAAACTCAGCTAATGTGGGGCATCGAACAGTCTTCATCACCTACCATATTATCAATGCCAGTACTAAATCAAATCGTCAAGATCCTTTCAAGCTCTCGCCAGTCTTTCTGACGCAAATTCATTCATTCATTCGCTGCTCCCCACACGCACAAGAAGAACCTCTGATGCACTTCACAACCGAAGTTTTACCGAACCTACATCAGATCAATTTCATTGATCACTTCAACACAATCGGGTGCGCTGCTTCTCGTCAGGCACTACTGGTCTACCATCGTCTCAAATGCCCTGCTTTTCTTCACCTCTCTTACCGTCACTGTGAAACAAATATTGCGAAATCTGTCCAGGATTTCAAGATCTATGCACGTATGTAGCTCACATTGCATCTGAAACGAGCATGCGAATTTCACGTGAACGCTCTCATAACGAAAGTATGGTTCACAAATTTTACCTACTGTCAACGCGAAGGGGGCAACGAACTTAAGCTGTAAGGAGTGCAATAACTTCGTGTTCAATATGCTATTGTCGATGTCTATAACTGAGTGAAGCGGAGTTTACTCCAAAGCAAACAAATTTAATCTAGAGAGTGAAAGGAACACGCTCCCGAATTTCTTCGATGCAAATACAAAATTTCCATGACAATTGGCGCCGAGGGAACATTTGTGAAGCTCAGCATGGCTGCAATTGTTGTTTTGCTTAATTTAACGGCAAAGCTTTCTGCAGCGAGGCCCAAAGCTCGACTTTTACGGAGGAGGAGATGGCGTAAAGCGGACGTGTTGACTCTCAGAAGATGCAGTTACTCCAACACTTATCAGAAGAGCTCCTCTCAAGAAAAATGATGCGGGGAACTTGATGAATATATACGGACAATAGGTTGATGTAACGCAAATTTTTCAGAGAAGCGTCAAAAATACCATCTTTATGAAAGTGCGATTTGAGGCTCAAGACTTTTGAGCTCAAGTCTTGGCAGAAGTTCTGCTTTTAATGAAGTTGCTTGCAGACGTGAAAATTTACGCCTCTCATTTCCACTCATATTAGAGGAAATGTTCACAGCTTTCGACTCAAGTGCTGAAATAGTTTGACTTATAAACTGCTTTTAAACGAAGTATTGATTGCCAGTTTGCTAGACTTACAAAAAATTTTGATGCTCCTGAATGATTAAAATTAAAATTCAAAGCTCATTGGATATGAGAGAAAATAAAAAATACTTGGGTTCCTGAAAGGCTTGTTCTTTCAACAACCAATAAATCTTTAAAAAATTTTACATCTCGATAAATGACGTCAGCACTCAATCGATAGAGCAAACACGTCACTAGATTTTGACTCGATAGACAACAAGGAAAGTGTTTAAAGAACGCTCTTACAGCTAAGAATCTCCAGTAGGATTTCATATAAGAACATTAAAAGTATATTGTGACTGTTTCTGCAGGTTCGTGGATGATAGGAAACTGTGCTGCGTCTTTCATCAGGTCGCTCATTTTCAGAACTTCCGTCATAATGCCACAAACGAGTGTTCCTTGAATAAAGAATGCACGCAGAATAATTAAAACAATTTAAAAAACTCATAGGAAGTTTGAAGTTAGGACACAAAATTTCAGCCACGTTGGGGAACGGACGACCAAAACGGGATGCGGCGATAAGCAGAGCATGACGTGCAACAAGAAATTCAGGCGAGGCTCTGGTGCACAGGACGTAAAATTTTCGATCTCTGAATCTCGTTAGAATCTAATTGCAAAGTTTTCCAATGAGATCAGTGTCACGAGAGGCCCTAACGCGGAACCACATTTGCATTAGTTGGGAACTTTTATTGAAATTACCCGAAGTTGGGGACTAGAATAAGCAAAGCGAGAGCCGCGGCTTGCTAAGAGACGTCCTGCTCCCGTGTCTCCGGGACCGAGAAGACAAAAATGAAAGCTCTTAGTCCGCTTAAAGCCGAAGCACCAAAGTAATCAAGAAAAAGCCAAGAAAACACGACAGCAAAATGGCAAATCAGTGTTTCGTGGCTCTCGGGAGGTTTCGAGTGGACAGTGCCTTCTTAAACTCCCTCTGCTGCAGGCATCTTGTGTCAACTTCGGGCCTGGACGCCACGGTAAACACTCCACTCCTGCCGACAGAATTCAAAATTGGAAACGTCACCGCGATTCCCAAGCTCGTAGCGATACAGCAAACAATTGGTTCACGTGGGTAGTATACAATTCTAAGTGCTGCACCAATGTCTTAAATATGCTGCACCAATGTCTTAAACATGCGGCACCAATGTCTTAAATATGCTGCACCATCGTCTTAAATATGCTGCACCAATGTTCTAAATATGCTGCACCAATGTCTTGAATAATTCACGTAGGTAGTACATATTTCGAAATTCTGCACTAAGCTAGGACAGCAAGCTGCAATTAATCGGGGAGCATTCATAATTACAGGAAAAAAATTCGTTAACAAAAATCTGTTCTTTCTAAAGTTTGCATTGTGTATAATACACATTTGCTAATGGCGCTTCACAAAAATTGAGTGTCATAAAAAACAGGCATATTTTTTATTCGGAAATCTTTGATGGCGTGTATTTTAACTGTAAATAATTAAGCTGGAAAATATACAGGGAAAGAGAGCGTTTGCTATTAAGTTTGCAAATCAAGTCCAGAATGACTTTCTCGAGTCTATTATACTTGTCTGGTCAATGTAATTAATTTAAGTTCCTTTTAACACGTTGACTCCGATTCTCCACACACGTAAAATTACATGCCGACAAATATCTCTACTGTGAATTTAAAAATGGAGGATTTTAGTTTCACAAATTTGGTTATTCTATTAATTTTCTTTCTAATCAGAACCAGCTTATTCGATTGGTGAACACAAATTTGAAGACAACTCGAAAATTTGTATTTATACATGATGGTGCTTTGGTTACAGTAGATTAGGTTAGATGATCGCGTGTACCATATATGACCCACTTCGGAGTCAACGTGTTAAATAGCTGTAAAGCAGTTCCATTATTATAAAGCCTAAGCAGTTAAGAATTGTCGTAGCTTACACAAAAGCCGAGCTCCTCAAACATACGCGAACAATTTCTCCAGGGAACGTTTGTGTTGAATCTCATAAATTTCAATAAAAAACAAAAAGGTACAGCTTATGCAATGAAAACCGAAATCAAAGTAGGATACATCGTTCCAGTTCAACATCCTGTTAGAACCAACACCCCGTCAGAACCAACAGCCCGTCAGAACCAACAGCCCGTCAGAACCAACAGCCCGTCAGAACCAACACCCCGTCAGAATCAACACCCCGTCAGAACCAACACCCCGTCAGAACCAACAGCCCGTCAGAACCAACACC
>VOMN01139563.1:0-11175 GCA_014899125.1 Orchestia grillus | reverse complement strand
CAATTATAAACAATGAGGTGGCCATTAATTAAAAAATTCTCATACCGATATATTCATTCCAACATTGGTTTCTGTGGCAGCGGCAATTATTTGACTTAAATAAGGAAGAAAAAACGTTGTCAGAACTGGAGCCAAAGTATATCAAAATCACAACTCCCAAGTTGACACCATAGAATTTTTTTGCACTCCATATTTATGCCAATCACTTCGAAGGAGGCCTGCCACCAAGAAATGTATCTATGCGAGAAATTCCCAACCGATGTACCAACATCAGCGTGGGACGTAAAAGTTAGCCTAGCACAGCGTTGGCGCTCGTGAACACGCAGTTCTACCTCGCTAACTTGAGCACCATAGTACAGTCAAGTGATCAAATTATGGAGTTTAATGTGTGACGACTAGTGCAATATCATCACTTAGAAATAGTTCAATCGTACTTTTTTTGTCCAAGAGCTCAGTCGAGTCCGACGGGCAGTGTGTGCCAAGTGCGTTCTGAACGCAATTGATTTTAATACGCAGTTCTGTATCTTTACATCAGGTGTGATACACGGCTGAAAACTTGCTTCATGTGAATAAATTAAACTCAATTCTTCAGAGTATTCATACGAGTATATTTAAGATATAAAATACCAAGAAGTCATTGTAGGTACAATTTCGGTTATATTATACTAAAAATTCGAATATACAAATTCTTAAAAGTAGTTAAATATTAAATTGATGTCGACAATAACTTTTCACATTTTCCACATAAACATTTGTACTTAATCGCTACTTACCTGAAATCATGTTACACATGAAATATCAAAAGCATACTAAGTTACAAAAGAGAACGATGATGGGAAAATACTAAAGCTTGGCATACCATTTTATTGAAAGAATATAAAGTAAACGACTTGAAGTGTGTTCACCATTTCCTTCCGTCGACAATATCAAAGACGTAAAATAGTACAACCTTTATAGATTGAGAGCTCGCCCGCCCTCCAGCCAACAAACCAAACTCAACTCTTAACAAAAACACGTTCAGTCCATCCTGCATCATGACTCCAGAATGGAGGACGTCTTGCACAGGACGTTCAGATTTTTCAGACGATTGACTCCGCCGCATCTGACATTGCAGCCTCGGAATACGCTATCTTTTTTTTTGTGAAATGTGTTCCTCGGCCTCGCCAAGTTCGAAGTGTTCGTGTTTTTTTTTATAATCACCGAGGATTTTTGTGTTCAAATTTCCTTCAGCGCTAAAAATTGATGGATTATCGTATCGAATTTAATGTAAACCTTAATGAACCAAAGTTTCTTTTAAAATTTCTCGGAGGTGAGTGGACCCGAAGAGAAGGTTTGCAAGGATGAACGAGAACTATTGTCGAGGGATGACCTAATAAAAAAATTATGCAAACATCTTGGACAACAATAGTTGTTTCTCCTGTTATCTAAAAAAATCTGCATATGATAATCTCCGAAATTGTTTAGCCGGCAAGAGTTTAACTCTGGACTTCCTCTTTATTCTAAAGGAAATTCTATTTTTCCGTCTCTATGCAACCGAAAATTTTCAATTTGCTAATGCCCTTACATGGCGCTTTTTCGATATTTTACTCCACATTTTCTTGCGTTGACTCCATTTCCGAACTTTCTGTTTCTGAAGATTTTTTTTCACTTTCCCGGTAATGGCGAATGATATTATCAAAAGAATCGAGACAAAATGGTTCCGGTCGCTCTACATCGTCCTCTAAAAAAGATGGCCCAGAAGGCAGAGAGGAAAAATCACTGAGGTCCATAAATCCTCCCAGGTAGACATTCGTCCTCCCTTGTTCATCATGCACGTACTCGAAGGGCTGGGACAGAGCGGGAACGAGGACTGCATCGAAGTTTAGTACAGGTGCAGGGACACCCTGTTCCGAAAGACAAAAATGAAAAAAACTGATTACCGAATCTCTCGACATCCTTACCAGATAAAAAATATCACAGTTCAATTCCATGGTTCCCTAGCAGCCTACTATGAAGAGCTACTATTTCGATAGTTTTTACATAGAAGGACAGTTCTTCGTAGGAAAAATTTCTTCCCTCTCATCTACAGTAGTGCTGAATCCAAGGTCTGCAAGAATAGACGAGACCCCTTGTCGAGAGATGGATTTCGAAAAATTATTCCGACTTTGTCAAAGTTGCGCTAGCTTCTACTGTGATCTAAAAATTCTGCAAATGGAAGTTTATTGAATTATTGAGCAGCCATGAGTATACAATAGAAAGTAGTGCAGCGAAAGAGCAACTTCTTCCCGCGTTGCCTGAATTATTTATGTAAATAAAAGACTTAATTATGAGGCGATTATGGTGGGTTAGTTTGAATCTTTATTACTCAAAGAGGCGGAAATGAGTGAATAAATTCTAAAATATTCAGGTCGACTGTGAAAGATATTAAGGAAATGTAGGTGATTTTCGAATATGACGTACATATTTTAGTAATCATTTAACGCTTTGACTGCAATTCTCCATTCAGGAATAATTTCATCTTGACGAATATATCAGTTGTCAATGTAAAAATTAAAGATTTTGTTTTCACAAATTTGTTTATCCTGTCATTTTTTTTCTAATTAAAACTAGCTTATTCTTGATGAACACAAATTTGGATAAAACTTGAAATTTATATTCATATATGATAGTGTTTTGGTTACATTAAGTTAGGTTATATGATCGCGTGTACCACATATGACCCATTTAGGAGGCGATGTGTTAACTTGTGTTCGCAATTTTTAGTTTCACTTATTCGAAATAGGTGCTCTAGCGTAATGAGCACGAATTCCAAATACTTGAACATAAGAATTTTGAACATACATCAAATGGTGTTCGAAATACATACGTTCTATCTGGAGGACTGTTTGTACCTGCACCTATACATTTGCCCATTGCAATACATCTAGCGAACTGACCGAAAATGACAGTCACTGACGGTGGGAAATGAGAGAAATATCTATAAAACGACTCGTATTGCTGTTTCATAACTTGTAGCAAACAGAATGCATTTCTGCAAAAACTTCGAAATAGTATGATTAATAAGATTAATAAGAAGCAGGCTTTAACGAGATCAGGAATTAAAAGAGAATAAAATTAGGTGATCTTAGAATATTGCCTATATCAGAAGACAAGTTCAACATCCGTTATTGCAACAAGCACAATTCTGCGTAACTGAAAGAATCCATACTTACAACATCACTTCCGGATCTCGGAGCTAGTCCCAAATGGCGCTTGCAGGTAAACTCTAAGCCTATGAAAACAATAAACTATTTTTAGTCAAGGAGAAGAATTTCAAGTGTTGAATTGGCTTTGCCTCATTGTAATGTAGGGAAGCATACGTGAAAGTATATTCGAAGTTAATTTATTTCACCTTTAATTTAATTACGAGAAGGTCTATCACCATATTTACAAGTACTAGATCATTTTTCACACAAATCTTAAGCATAGATTAAACAATGAGGCACACGCCAATTGTTATAGTCAATATTTGAAGCTTCTTATTTATATGAAATGTGATCCAAAGGGAGCGAAGAAAAGGAATCATTTAGCATTGACTAACGAGAGTAGGAGTCTATTTTTAAGGTGTGTTCCTATGCAGGATCCCATGCTAGTCCGTGTTGCAACAGCTCGTGGATGAGGCAAAGGAAGAAAAGACACAAAAGAGATGGTGGAGAATACATGAAATTTGAAAGAAGTGAAGTGGATTCGAAAGAGAGAAACCCCAAAAGCCTATCTATTGATGAGGTAAGTGAATACCTCCCAGTTAACAGTTAAAAATAAATAATGAGGAAGAAAAATAGTTTACCGGGGTATTTACTGCTGAGGTCAATCATGTAGTCCATCGAATCACGCATCAGTACACCCACTGAAAAAAATGCACATTTATTAACGGTTGCCTTCAGCACTCTCGGAAGAGCTACATGCTATCATCGTCGTTTTCATTTCTGTACTCTGGTGTTATACGATCGACAATACCTCCAATAATTACCAAATGAACTTGTTATCAAAATAGCTTTAAGCGAGTCAAAAGATGCCGTTTTACGCTCTTCTTGTCTATAGCATTTTCCTCCTCCAGCTTCTTCAATTTTCAACTTTTATTCCATAACTTAAAGTGTATTAGTACATTCTAAATGGTCGCTCATACTGAAACGTCAAGGAAGCACTAGTGAACTGAAACANTGATGAAATTTACATGTATTTTAATAGGTACTGCTAAGTTTAGGAATATAAATAAAATGGCAGCTGCGCCGCCAAAATATTAGTTTCTTTTTGATGTGCAGTCAAATTGAATAGTTTGAAAACCACAGCTCTAAAGGAATGTCAATCACATTACTGATAACTTTGAAAGGATGTAATTTATACTTGCCGTACATATTTCCTTTAGTTTATTCCACCTGTAAATTTGACAAGACTATGCACTCGAAGTACAAGGAAATTCACTAATCCTTTAGCGATAAAATGATTTTGAAAATGAGGCCCTATTTATTTTGTACGAAAAACTAGCCATAGCTTTATGTACTCGTCTTCATGCAATTACGGGGCACTTAGCTTTTCACCGACAAAAAATTTCAAAAATCACCGACATTTTGATGAAAATAGATTTTAAATTCAACAAGACGGAGATTTTAAATTCATAATCAATGCATTTATATTGGTAGCTCATAGAAATTAAAATGTGGAACCCCTTTCTCAACCCGCTACGTCGGAATACTGTACTGGAAACCAACACGTTTAGCAACACTACTGACGGGCCGCTCCCTTCAGTCCTTGTCAAGTCCGCTGAGGAGCGATGTGAAACGGACAACGCCCTCGCTTGCGACAAATTAATGCTCCAATTCTCTCTCAAATACAGCGACATTGACTAGCGTGTTTCGGATGCACATGGCGGTAACAGGTGTCCAGTTTCCTCGCCTTAAAACTCCTTAACGACCTAAGTGGCGCTAAGACTACATTTAGATCTGCATGAGCAACTATCCGCAGCCTTATGTACATGTGCAATAAGGTTGCATTTACCTTTCAACGAAAAACTAGCAGATCCCGATGCAACAGGACCGTACGGTCCAGTGAGGCGTTAGAGGTAAAAAAAAGGCCCAGCTGTCCTTCAAGCACGAGTCAGACATGGACAGGAGGGTTCGAGCAATTTTCATGTCATAGCTCATTCATGATAAGTCGTCATCTCTTCATTGTTTTCATGAGTTCAAAAAACACTTTCATAAGAGTGATGCTAGTTTTTGGCTACATGTTCAATCGAGCCTCATTACATATACCCATGATGTGGAAGTTGGTTTTTCGCATTCACTAAAAGCCGTTATCGCAATTCCATAGCTGTTCTTGATCATCAAAGAAGCACAAAGGGCCTAAAGTGTTAGGAATCATTCCGTACGACGGCGTGGGGCAAAAATGCCTTCAACCGGTTTTTGGATGTTCTGCCTCAATATTCTCAATGATAGAAAAAATTCTAAATTAATATGTGCGTCCGTGTAGGCCACAGATCCTGGGATGTAATTAGTTTCTGGTATTCATTTGGTCTGAATAACGACCAACGTGACGTTGATCGAAAGCTCGGTATTCAGTAAATATTAATCTCAGAATAAATCTGAAATTAAATTTTTTTAGGCATTTTTATACATTTTATGATATATTTACATGTATTATATATAATATATAAACTAGTTGTATCACTCATGCAAACAGGATCATGATCATACATTTTTTTAGCGTTTGTACAGGAAATCATTTCATTTTACACTAACTATTTAACTACGATATCGTAAAAGAATTTGAAATCTATATCTAAATTAACGTGGAACTTTTATGAAGGTAAATCATTCTAGTGATCTAATTTTAATATTTTTTTAGTCTTGTAGAATTGATTAGATACACTGAGTAAGTTTAATCTTCGTCTGAGATTTCGGAGACGCGCTAAATGTGCCAAGCTGTCGCTTGACACACGAAAGTTATCACACTTTTCTGTGCTGGTTTTATGACCAACGCTCGAAGCCATTAAGTGTGCCATGAATGGATGTAATTTATTGTGGGTGCACGACTCACGGTTGTACTTGTGTCTGAAGGACCTCTCGATGCAGCTGTCGAGGTACTTCACGCCGCCGCTTATGAAGAAATGGTGGCACTTGTCCACGACCACAGGGCTGAAGGCTGTCGTGCAAATTGCGTCAGCCTGAGCAAAACGGACGTATGAAAAAATAAATAATTATGAGCAAATAAAAACAAGAAAACGGGTGAGCAAAAGAGTGAATAGTTGGAACGTGAGATAGGCAAGGAAACATAGGCCACACCAAGACTTGAGATAGACTCCGTAGGGCCTAAACGTGTTTGTTGAACTGTAGTGTTGTGGGTTTAAGGAAGTGATCAGCAGGATTAGTCACCTCAGTGCCCTTAAAGACGTGGTGATGATTTGTATTAAGTACTACTAGATTTTTCTATCAAAAATTTTAATGCGTCAACTGAAAATTGTACATGGGAGTTCTTTAGGATAGTCTTGAGCCCAAGTTATAATCATGAATGGATTGTATCTCGTCTTCAAGGTAGGAAATTTTTTCAAATGAACTGACCAGTTAAGTAAAGAATGATGTAAATAGTTAAGCTTGCAAAGGGGCGTGGCAGTGGTTTCGATGAAAGGGGCGTGGCAATTCATAATGGTTCATGGCTCCCTTTATTGAAAAAAAAAAACAATCGACGAAACAAGTTAATCAGTAATTTTAGTGAGAGAACAAAATGGCTCTCGTAAAAGTTTACTTTTTCAGCCACTTTGATAACATAAAAGTAATTATCAATGAGAAAATTACTAGAAAAGCTAGAGAAAACTAATCTAGCGCTACCCAAAAAAGCCTACATCGAGCGCCACGAAGTTACATTCGTGAATAATGTCACCAGGAGAATTAATTTAGAATATCAGCGTCCCTTTCCAAGCATTTAATTTCAATGACAATTTCGATGAGAATTTCNAATTTGGATGGAAATTTAGATGAAAATTTGGATGGAAATTTAGATGAATATTTAGATGAGAATTTCGATGAGAATTTCAGCGCAACTTTTTGGAAGACCTATGACCAACACGTTTTAGAGGACAGGCTAAAAAAAAGCGATTTTGAATGCAATAAAATTAACGTAGTTTTTTTTTCTCCACGGGGAATCTTAGTCGTGCCATTTCCCCGACCAAAATTGCTAGAACATCAACTGCAGTAAAGTGCTTTAGTTTCAATGTTAAGCTCACTGCAATTGTATCACAAATTGAATTATGAATACTGGAAATCCTCAACAAAACAAACGAGTACAAGCTAAACGCGCATGTACCGTGAGCGTAAACAACACGCTCGCAAACCGCACGTGATTAGATTAGGCTATTAGTTGGTCTATAGCTCCCTTCACACACAAAATGTGTTCAAACCAGAGCAAGCCAGAGCAAGCCAGAGCAAGCCAGAGCAAGCCAGAGCAAGCCANAGCAAACCAGAGCAAACCAGAGCAAACCAGAGCAAACCAGAGCAAACCACAGCAAACCACAGCAAACCACAGCAAACCAGAGCAAAATAGGGTATAATAGGGTACAATAGGGTAAAACAGGGCAAAAGAGAGCAAAGAAAGCAAAAAAAAAGGCATCGTTTAGCATGAACTATATAGAGAACGGGGAATAAATCCTAAAATTGTGTTCCTGCACAGGATCTCCTGCGCATATAAACAGCAAGTTAAGAATCGTGAGGATGAAAAGAAGAGGAAGAGATAAGGAAGAGATAACGAGGGTATAAAAAATTGTAAGAAATAAAGTGGGCACGTAAGATCGAAGTCCGGAAAGGCTATGTATAAACGAGGCGACGTAACGGTATCCTTAGGGAATGCCACTCTCCATAACATTCAACTGACAAACCGAACTAACTCAAACATCCTATCCTATACCCCCTGAGGGGACAAACTTTGAAAATGGGAGGCCTGTACACGATGCGGTCGAACACATAATTTCATCAAGTTGAGATTTAAAAGCTATCACTTCGCTGCTTAAACGTAAATACAGACTAACCTTACTAGCTGTATAAAGAACACCGTACTTTGTGTGATTGAAAAATGTCAAAAAACTGCCAAGCACTAACTAGTTCAGTGAATTTTATCACTTTAGTGCTTGCGGGGGAAATGATCTTCCGTATTTACCCACTTTCTGTACTCCCGGGCGGGAATTTCGAAAAACTAGAAGATGCCCACGGAATTTTTAAACAAGAATATTAAAGATATTAACGTTCGATTAATCATTCCGAGTGTTTCAATTCATTTCTATGCATGACTGTAGAACTGAAGAATGCTCCCAGATAGCAATAAAAGAGGTCCCTGACCATATATAGTCACCAAGGCTTTGAAAAAAGTTTTTACGAAAGCTTTAAAGCAACTACTGCACCCGGGAGGCTCGCTATCAATGGAAAATCCTCTTCACAGGTCAAATTCATGCACACGTTGGCGATTTCATTGTACACTTTTGGGTTGTTGAAGGCGTAGATAAACCAGTCGTGCAAGTACAGAGGGAAGAATAGGCGTTGGACTGCAAATAAAAAAATGTTCACAACAGATGACGTTGAGCTAATCTTTTGAAATATAATTGCAAAATATTATCGCATAGCTTCGAATATTGCTCCGGTTTCACTGGCAATCGGAGTCGATTTGTTTTTTCGCCACATATTCAACTAAAAAAGTTTCGTGATACTGAACATTCAATAGATTTATTGCTCGGCAATAATATAATCACCAAAAAACTAGGTATTTAGAAAGAAACATCGATTCATCGATGTTTCGAAACATCGAGTTGACAGTTTCATATCAACATTAATACAGATCGCATTTTTTGTTCCAATACGAAGCGCTTTCAATTNAGTTGACAGTTTCATTTCAACATTAATACAGATCGCATTTTTTTTCCAATACGAAGCGCTTTCAATTAGTTCCCAATTTTCCGCATGTTGTTGCTAAAGAATAAGCCGCTCTCACAATTATTTGAGTTCATTTTAAGTGCATTTGATGCCTGAAATCATTTTCAATCCTGCTCTCATGCCTACATTATTTAGAAAGTATAAAAACTATGGTGACTGGGCTTGCTTACACGTTTTTACATCGCGTCTTTGTTGTTCTAACAAATCATCCCACTGTCATCACACCAGATACGAAACTTCAGTATTCAGTAGAACGATGGGCTTTGGCCTTCGAAATATTCAAACATTCGATACTTACTTCAAACTTTGTACCTGAAGGTATATTTAATGAGAAACGTTACAAAGATGTAAAGTGACTGCTTACGTAAATTATAATTTCAGAGAATTATTCATATTCTTTCTTACCTCTAAACGTGAAGTTATGAAGCTGGAGTAGTATTGAACACAATGAAACGTTTCAAGCCTCGTGGGACATGTTCACAGTTCCTCTGACGACTAATACAATGGATTTGACTTAAAAAAACATCGATATAGTTTAAGCTCTGTTTAATAGTTCAGTACACTATCATTTTCTATTAATCAAAACGGTTAATAGAAGATCGAAAATGTTTCCTTAAGCATAAGTCTCAATTTTAAATGCATGGATCAATTAATTACACAAACTTGAAAGTATTACACCGCAAGTCAAAGGAGAGTGAATTATGCGTCGTAGGGTNTATAGTTTAAGCTCGGCTTTAATAGTTCAATACACTATCATTTTCTATTACCAAAACGGTTAATAGAAGATCGAAAATGTTTCCTCAAGCATAAGTCTCAATTTCAAATGCATCGATCAATTAATTACACAAACTCGAAAGTATTACACTGCATGTCAAAGGAGAGGGAATTATGCGACGTAGGGTCACAACATTCTCTTTGCTCGTTAATTTTCTGTTTCTAATTTTAATACAAGGTAATTGGAAATGTATATTCGGATAGAAATCCTGAAGAGTTAAAAAACAAGGTTTTAAAATGGTTTCCAATTAAATGAAGAGTTTACTACTTACCATCCGTATGGTACTTTCGGTCGAACTCGTCTCTACACGAGGTCACGAGCAACTCTACATCTTTTTCAGATGGAAGGTTGCGAGTCAAGTGAAGAAACAGTCTTTCTCGGCTGGAGAAATATCGGTCTGTATAATGAACAGTTCCTAAATTAACAGTGTTTAAATTTAAACCGAGTGAGAATGCAAGGAAGAAGTAACGAGTTCAAATGTTCACGATTTCCATCGATTCTCTGGAAAATAAAAAAGCCACTTGTTTGATACATTTTTACAAAGATGGACTCTTTTATCCAGTAAAATAATCAGGATAAACTATGAAGCGAATTCCATGGATGCCGTCTTGTAAAAATACGCACACGAGTCCAAGTTAACGCACGCATGTTATCGTAATTTAGGTAGAGAGTTACTCTGAGATTCTAAGTAAATTATTTGAGATCATGGCTACAGGGATGCAAATATTGAGACGAAGACCAAATTAACATTTACTGGCAGGTTATAGGTCTAATAAACGAAGGCCGATTCAATTTTGCCAAAGCTTGTATGTTTACTTTGTTATACGGAAGGAGAAATACCCATCGAGTTAATCTATGTAAAACTATCGTTCTTCTCATAAAGAACACAAAAATTTAGAACAACACCGAAACACAGAAAGATATAGGAAAGTACAACCTCAAAACTCTTCACCCTTACGTATACTATGAAGAAAGTCTTCGCTACATCGAAACTCACCGTAAAATGTTTAAAATAACGATCAACTACAAAAATTGTCAACACATTCCTTACTGAGCCACACGACACAGTTGACCACCCAACTGATCTCAATACCAAGATGTGGAGACCCTCACAAGGTGGTCAGCAACAACGGCAGACAATTGTCAACTCAACTACTCCAGTGTTGCGTTTGCTAGCGGGCCAACTCTCGTAATTAACTGGCTTTTCAGAAAACCCTTGCCTAAGAAGGATTCAACTTACAAATCCGTTCTTTTATTCGAGTGAAGAGAGATAGAGCGAGCACGAACGTTATATAGATATACAGCTTCAAAACACGAACAGGTTACAGAAATAGAATTTGGCGCCCTTTATGGATCACCTTGGTAAGAACATTCGAACGCATGGAACGTGCTGCTAAAACGAGGCAGGAACCCACCAGACTTGGCCTTCAGACTCGGCAGAGATGCTCGCAGGAGCAGGTGGTAGTAATAGTG
>VOMN01139557.1:0-12563 GCA_014899125.1 Orchestia grillus | reverse complement strand
GTCTCCTTTATAGGTATGTTCGTAAATAACGAAGTAATATCGAAACTGGCCATTGTGTAATTATTATTTTGAATTTATTGAATTTCCTTTGAAAATGAGGAAGAATTTTGTATATTATATTCATTGCCAGTCAAAGGTCTTAATAGCGATACTAGATATTTGATAGTTCGTAGTTACAAGTTCCGATTGTGCTTAGGATCGGTCGGAGTGGTACATCAGGTTTGTGTACTTGGGGCAATCCATACATGATGCCCAATTTAGAGCAAACAGCTCTAAGTGCTTTACGGAAATCCTGGCTGATCATACTTTTCCTATTTAAAGATTCAAAAAATCTATTGATTTTATCTTCACATTTTACGACCGTATTACATAAATCATCTGAGCTAAGTTCAAATTTGCTAGGGTCACTGAGAATATTCGACATTTTGCTACATATTTGCCACATCAAAATATCTAATAAAATATTAGTCTAAATTAAAAATTAGTCTTAATTCTCATGCTTTCACGTTAGAATTGATTGTGGTAACTATTCTTTAACTAGTCTTCGATATGTGACGCAAATTATGCTAAGTTGCTTTCTAAACATTTCATTCCAGTGCCATTCTCTCAGTTTTGCCAAACTTTTCACCCGTTGCCAGCGAGACGCATCTAAGGTTACACAAGTGAACCACAGGTGTGTGGTGGTGTGTGGGTACTTACAACTTGGCAAACATCAACTCATTAAAGCTCGGCCTCCAGATGTGAGAGAGGGACACACCTGCGCAGCTCCAGTTCGTTGCATTGGTGCTCTTGAAAAGCACCTTTTGGTCTCAGTGACGAGGAAGAAAGAGGTGTTTCTCAATGAAGGTTAATTACAGAAAACAAGTGAGTATCTTCCATTATCGTTTTTCTGTATGTGTTATTGTATGACGCGAGGTGATCGTCGGGCACTTGAACCTTTTTTTTATGTTTGAGATGTGGAATGTAGATGTCATGGTGCCTGGTGCCTCTTCGGCAATAACTTCTGTTTTTCAAAAAACGTGCCAAATTAGTATTTTTAAATTTTTGCCAGCTTAAAAAGTACTACAATAATTGGTAAATATATTTCTCCGTTTTTCTTTCATTATGATTCTTATTACCAGTAATTTATACGGGATGTTAGATAGCACCTAAAGATACGTAACTTATCTCTCCGTTCACACGTCTTTGGATCTTCAGAGGCCATCAGAAATAGATGGGACAGATGAACTTCGTTTCACGGAATTTAAATTTTGTGAGAAATTACAAACTATTTCAAGAAATTGTATACATTTAATACAACACATCTCTCACATACATACAGTTGGTGTACTAGGACAACCCACGCAGAAGGCGAGTAATTTCTGTTAGCACCTTGGAAAAATTGGGAAGAAGCTGTAGGATTGATACAGCAAGTTCTTTACCGCATCTGTTAGAGAAAAATTAGCTCGATAGAAGGATTTATGATTTGATCAACTAAAGACTAAGATTTTTTTAAGTCAAGATTGCTTCGCTCCATTCGTTCAATAAACTCTCAAAGTCATTAACCTACAATGTCCGGCAATAAAAGTTAAACTACGATAATTTTCCCCTTCACTTTCAGGTGTGACACTTGAGTCACGAGTAAATTTGTCTTCTATCCTTCTCCCCTCAGGAGTATACTATGAGGAATAGGATTAGGTTAGTTAGATTCATCTATCGTATGCTATGGGGACTGATACCGGGAGCACTGTTCGGTTACCTCAGCTATAGATAGGCCTTCACGACTTCTATCTTTCATGCCCTCTTTGTTCAATTTTTATACCTTGTGTTGCTATGTGCAGAAGGTACCGTGTGCACACCGTGGTGTTTAGGTTCCCTGTTAGCTGCAGTTCCTACTAAATGGTCCCTTCTCTTCGCTCTCTTTGGATGACATTTGGGTTAACTAGTGCTCTAATTTAATCCTTTTACACTTCTTTAACATTGCTTTAATGGGCCTAAATTCTCCATTTTGCATCTCGTTCAGACCGGGCGGGACGCAAAAAGCTCCTGTTTCGGTAAGTCCATCCATGTTTTTTATTAAAACGTACATTGTAACACTCTAAACTCCAAACAAGAAAAAGGTTAGCTTACCACTACAATTAAGTTAGTGTGTAAAGAGACATTTTGAACATTGAAAGGCAATGTAGAAGAGAGTACTCATATCCTCTAACAAGGACAGGCAGTCCTTGCAGCTCGGTAAAGTTAGAGTCGTGGCAAAAACCTTACTCTAAGCGTCTCAGTAATTAACATAAAATAGTTTTACCTAGTTGAAATGTTGAAATAAATGAATAACAAAATTAGTGAAACTTCCCTAGTTTTACCTGTTGAAATATTGAAACAAATGATTAACAAAATTAGTGAAACTTTATAGTGAGCGCTGATTTTAACACTGAGTTTCAATCATTATTGCACTTCACGGAAGCATGGACCTGCTTAAGAATTTAGTACACTAGCTAAGGAAGAATTAAAGAAAGAACACGCACGGGCGCATTTCAGCCTTCGCTACGGAAGGCTATTTTCGATCTAGCTTTCATTGAGGCACGTGGCCGCTGTGTTTTGGCCTCTCAGTAATTGTGCTTTATTACCATCAATAACCTTTGTAATTTTATGCTTATTGAACAGTAATTTCGAAGATTATCTCGAGTCAAAGTGTTAGTTAGATCTCTCAAGCATGAACTTTTTCGTTCATCTAAAGCTTAAAGCAAACATGATCATTTTCGCTCTCAAAGTGGAGGACCACTAAAGTGGAAACAGCTGTTTCTGTGCTGAATTTTGTGAATTTTTCCTGTTTTTAGTGTTTTTTATTTATGTCACCCCCATGAACCTATGTATTTTATGCGCAAATAACAGTTATTGCATAGCTTACGTCAAATAAAGTCCATACCTCATGTTTCTCATCTACGGACTAGTTTCATCCCTTTAATATTTACAACTAGTGATATTTAGCCTTTAAAATGGCGAGACACTGAGGTCACGTTTCAGTTTCTGGGTTGGATTTTGAAAGTCGTCATGCTTTAGTGTGTGTATTCAACCCATATGCATAGAAAATGCTTTGTTGTGAAATGTAAGGGGAATTATGTTAATAGAAACAAGTGCCGTTTATTAGAAATGCCTAAAGATAAATCAACAAGGCAGAAGTGGTTAGCTGTGTTGCGTTCTCGTGCGTATTTTCTTTTAGATCCTTCCTTCTAAGTTTTTTATTCGTAAAAAAACAAAGCTCTTCAAATCCTCCCATGGTAAAATTTCCAGGTGGATCCAGCCGACCAACAATTGCACCAGGCATTTTGACTATGCCTGCTTCATGTTTATCAACTGCAAAGCCAGCCCCTTGTCCTGCAAAATTTGGGGATAAGCGACTGAAATACTTCTTAACAAAAAACACAATAACATCACTGACTCACTCTGCTTCTGAGAAAGAATTACACAAAAAATATGAAACCTAATAATTTCTAGAAGTGATGAAAAATTTCCCCGTATTTTCGTGTATTTTCCAATTTATGCGCATTTTCATGTAAAATTCAGTTCTAAAATCTCAGTTCTCATTCTAAAACTCAGTTTTGAGGCTTACTTGATGACGACTAATAAGTGTAACGTTATGGGATGTTAATAAGCGCTTTATCAAAATTCGCTTTATATTCATAGTCTCACTGTAGAATAGCCCACTGTTGCTTGCTTGGTCTGTCCTCCGTCTGTCTCTTTGTTACGCTCTTAAGGATTTAGATAGAAAATTGCCTGGTCTGTATTTCTAACCAACTAGCGAGACTGTCAGAGAAGGACGTCCGTATCAGTGATACTGCAAATAACAATATTTCATGTCAGATTTGCCGTAAATAAAAGGGTATCTTGAAAAATTAACATCATTTGTCATGCCATTTTTGAGCTGGGCGCGTCTACTAGTAAATCATATTTTTTAATGCATAGGTGTTAGTACATACTATCCTGGCTACATTTAGCTACATTAGTGAAGGTTTTGACAAAAATAAGAACTTTATGATGATAATAGTGATGGCCTTCGCTAGCAAAGCCTAGTAATTTACTATGGATGCATGTCCTTTCTTACAGTAGTCTTTGGGAACAGCGTATATTTGTGGAGAGTGCGAATCAACTAACTATTTTTCTCTTCTCTTCAGTTGTGAGGGTACATTCTCTTCGCGGAAATCCATGATGGAAAACATTGAAATGGCCGTGCAGCTACTCAAGCTGTTTTTCGGTAAGTGAATCAAAAAACTTTAAAAACAACCTTCGGAAAATGTTGCAGTCTGATGCTAAAAGTAGAACTTTTCTGTTGGGTTGCAACCTATCAAATGAATAGTATTCATTCAGATTTTCGTTATATTCCATGACGAATTGGTGTTTGAAAAATCTAGCTATGCTTAAGTATGTGTACCATAATCTGCGTGTCGGGAAATCTGTCTTTTATAAAAGAAGCTTATTTCATTAGGCCAATATTGCTTTTGAGTTTAAAGTAAATGGCTCTCGGTGAGGTCGAATTACTATGAATAAGAGCTGTTTTTTTTATTCCCTTTCTGATTTAGTGAGTTTTGACATGTTTTGAGTTCTCTTAATCCCATGAAAAATGACATGCAATAATTTTCCGATTCACAAAGGCGAATTTTCATGAATTGCGATTATGAAACTAATGATTTCATGTGGAGAGAGCAATCAATGAGAGAACAAATCTGAACCAAAATAAGACGCACCAACCTCCCAATTGAAGGCATAACGCTAATCAGCCTAACAAAAAAAAGAGACACCCTATCATTCGATCTCAGTGAGTTCTATACTTTCGATGCTTCTCGTTATACAGTTAACTGAATATTATTAAAGGGTAGAAATACATACAATACCACTTGACGCATTTTTAGAGAGACTTGAAACTATTGAAATGTCTAAAGAACGACTGAAATGAACTTAAGATATTATTTAGGCTTAGAAAATGAGAAACATTCCATTTTACGAGATGAGATTCATGACCCCAAGCTTATTTCAAATATTTGAACAGCCGCTCGTTGTTCAGACCAGCTGTGAGACGCCTCTCGCCAGATCAAGGCTGAGAAAACAAGAGTCGTAGCATGACACCTCTTCCTTCCTTAATTCCTGCGAGACACTTTAATTTCAAATTAACTCTCATTGGTATATGACATTGTACTTACCTCACTCGATTTTTCCGTGTTATTGAAAAATGAATTGTGCAACTCTATGGAAGTATAAAATGAATATAGGACCAAATTAAGTAAATAGTAAGAGTAGAAGCGTGAACAGGCAATGTAGCCCGTACAACCAGTTGTAGAGTAAAATTCATGCAGAATTAAACAACTTAACATGTTAGCAAAAAGCTGCAGATATTTAACTACTGACTGTAGTTAATTATCTGTAGAGAATGCTCGCATTGAGATTTTTTGTCATTTTGGTTACTCTCCGCCCTGAGTTCCGTGTCACGTTTCATAATTTCCCTGTAAGTTTACCTCTGTGACTCTATTTAATTCGTATTATTCAATCCTACTCCAATAATTTAGCTGAAATACCAGTGCCATAGAAAAGTTTTCTAGCTTACCTTTCTAACTTGAAGTTTCGTACATTTTATGGCTACTTAAAATTCACGTACCAGCCATAGCGGGTTTAAAGTAGGTGAACACCCGCCCAATCTTTTTGCTGAGGACAATCGACAGACAAGTGTTTAGGATACTTATATATTTGGGAAATGGTACCCAATAGAGTGGTCAGTATTGCCAAGGAGTTTTTCGGTACCACATATAATTCGGTCGTAAAATGACAAATTGGGTTGTCTTCTTCCACAGAATTTTGAGCGCTGAAACCATTCCATGTAGAGTGCAAACAAATAAATTCTGGTTGATTGAAATAATTGATTCGACTTTATAAGAACTTATGCGTTTCTTTGAAGGATAATGTACTGAATGCCCTCCGGTACTGAGAATGTGTGTATATGTTCTATCTTCTACTTCATCCTCTTCAGACTTGTGAAAAATAGCAAAAAAGGAAAACTGAGCACTTCTATTGCAGTTGATGAGTGAAATAGGTAAGACTGGATTTTTAACTGCCTAGTTGTCGAAATATTGAAGAGATCGATGAAAAGTAGCAATATAATTGCCTTTCCTGTTGTTTTCCGATGGAGGAAAAATGCTTGCAAACATTTAGTTAAAAAAAGAATAGCAAAGAATGCTACTTACAGATGCACATCAAAGCAAGTTTAATTTGAAGCGAGTGCAAAAATTTAATGAAAATTTGTTGCATAAAAATTCTACTTCAACTAGCCTGACAATTTACTATAAATCTCATTTCAACGAAAGAACCATTTTGTAATGAAAGAATAATAAGAGACCATTTACTTGACTGATGTAGAAATGATCGTAACTCTAACCCGTGCAAAACTAAACAGCAAATGCTTGGTTCCACTTGCTCTACACATTGGAAATTCTGCTGTAATTTTGTTATTAAAAACTTCTGGTTAGACTTTTTCGGTTAATAGTTGTAGTATACATAAAATTATTAATAAAGTCACTATAAAAATAATTGAAGTGTGAGATAAATGATCAGTGAACTTTGAAATATTGTGAAGAAAAAATAATACCAATCCAACATTCACCAATATCTACGAGTAGCCATCTCAATGGTACTGAAATAAAAACTTGTGCATTTGAAAATGTGTAAGCGCTAATGTCTAATATGCGCGATACTCACACCTTGAGAACTCTGTGTCTTAAAAACACAAATAGCATCTCAATCGAATCCAGCTGGAAAGATAGGCTAATTCTGTGAATTTTTTTAATGCTTGCTGCGATCATTGGCCAAATTCTTTCATGTCTTCTTGTGATAAAGCCCGTGAGCAGCGTTAGAAGGTCTGAGAGTCCGTCTGAACAGTACAGAAGCCTTGCCTTCACAATATGTACTTAACCCTCTGAGTCCTCAAAGTATAGCGAGTTCTCCAAACCTATTCCAAACTTATCTAGGTTGTTTAC
Organism: Orchestia grillus; assembly: GCA_014899125.1. Classification (NCBI taxonomy): domain Eukaryota; kingdom Metazoa; phylum Arthropoda; class Malacostraca; order Amphipoda; family Talitridae; genus Orchestia; species Orchestia grillus. Next base: position 5,568 of record VOMN01139557.1, on the reverse strand, counting down.
ACCACATTTAGAATAGCTTAAAGTTTCAATTATCAGCTTAAAAGATAAGTTTATTAAGTTCGTTTGGAACCAGACGTACAACTTTCCCATTTCATTGTGTTCCAAAGACGTTCCAATAGCTTTTTTAGACGAGAAAAATGTTAATGTATAATTAAACCACGCCAAAATTGACGCGAGAATAAGGTGTATCGGTAACACTCATTGGGTTAAGCACCCGATGGGTAATGTTATTTCCATTTATAATAAAATAACTATCATAGTTTTGCTGTAGTTTTAAATATGACATTGAAGTTCTGTGATCAATATCACTCGTTACAGAAAATATTCCCTTAGGGCTTCACTGAGCCTTGTTTCGGCTCGCAAAATTTCTGAGATAATACTGAAACCGCAATTCAGACGGCCAATCCTTGACCATGCTGTGGTGAGTGTTACTACACATGAATAAAGAAACAAACTAACTAAAAACATAAAAGAGGCTCAAAACTTGACGCTGATGCTTGTCTTTTTCTACGTTGAGTATCACATGCGCGGCCTTGACTCACACGAGTCAGAGTTTGTCGCATGACATACGCATAGGTGTACTCACTAGTCACCAGTGAGTGACTCACCACAACTGGATCAGTTTGCTCAGCATGCAGGGTGAGTTTGGTGATCATGTTGAGGAGCTCAACATTGTACCTGGGAAAAGGACACAATCTCTAGCGGGCGGTGAGTTGGGATTAATGGAAAAGAAAGACCCATGTTTGCAATCAAGCTGTTATCCGACAGATTGGGTTTAAAATTCGTTAAAAATAATTAGTGAATGGACACTTGAGCGCAGGGAGAACCACTCCATGACAAAAGGAAAACCAACCAATACGCTTGCCAGGGGTCCAACCATTTCGAGGACCATCTTAATGGAAGACAAGCACACTACCCACTGTGCCACGAAGCCCGTTGAAAATCGGTACTTTTCGCGACTGAAAGCATTTCGTTAAAATCTTGCTAATCGTCTCCCTAAATTACTTCACCTATTAATTGTATGGCTTGATATTCAGCCGCTATTTTAATTCTAATCTCTGCAGATTCTCCCGTCAGGAAAGATAACTTGTACACAATGATAACATTCCTAACGCTAGGGCGACCTTGCATATACTTTGAGAAAGTATACATGAACTTTTCCGTATGTGATAATAAGCTTGATTTTACATGTATGCCTTTTCACCACCTTCCTCACTTTTTGTAATGACAAAGTAAGATTTTATTAGGTGCTTCGGCATTACAGATAAGTAATATAATGTACATTTCAGTCACATTAGTGACCAAAAAACGTGTCGCTACCAGCAACAATACGTTCTATGTACATACAGACAGTCACACGATATTACCTTAAATTATTACTAGTCATACTAGTGGTGACGTATTACTAGTCATACTAGTGGTGATGTATTACTAGTCATACTAGTGGTGACGTATTACTAGTCATACTAGTGGTGACGTATTACGCAGTCAGTCACGCGCTCTCACCAGGTGAATAACCGGGGGAAGTTTTTAAAGAAAGAAACTTCGATCGAGTAAGAACTTTGAGTTTTTTTGCCGTACTTCTGATGCTTGTAAATTACCAACTGAAGATAACTGCTGTGATCTCAATCATTTCATGATACCTGCAATCTAGATGATGAACTCATTCAGTGGATTGTGGCCACAATTAGTGAATGATGACTACAATCAGTGAAAGATGATTACAATCAGTGGATGATAACCATAATCAGTGGATGATGACCACAATCTGTTAATGATGATCACAATCAGTGGATGATAACCACAATCAGTTGATAATGATCATAATCACAAGATGATGACCACAATCAGTGGATAATGATCACAATCACAAGATGATGACCTCATTCAGTGAATGATACTACAATCGGTAGCTCACATTCATCTCCGTTCGCCTCATTTCCTTCCGTTCAATTTATTGCATTGGCATTGACGGCTGCAATATTTGTAACATAGAGCCAGTTTTGGCTGGCGTTTTCTCAGCATTGTGATCGACTCTCAGCTTCTGTTTGTTATTGTTTTGCTTTGTTCCGAGCAGTTCAAACTATGACACAGTTTCGTTATTTCATATCTAGTTTCTGAATCGCAGAAGTTTTTTGTAATTCTTTTCGAAATTTCAACTTCAGAACGCACCTGCGCGAACATCGCTGCTGTTTTCGGTCGTATTGAATTTAAAACTCAGTTGTCTGTAATATTTAATATTCATACTGTACTTTGAACACATAATTCTTTCGCTTTACTTCTTCTAAAGTTATTGAAATCTATATTTTGTCTTGCCTAAATGCGAAGTCTTTACCTTGTGCTTTATTTTCGATCGTTTCAGCTGTAGGTTCGGCTTCAATAGATTAGATTGATTAGGGGTAATAGAATGCAACTCAATAGATAGCTAGTTAATACACATTCTACTCAATCCAACACATCGGACACAGGAATAGATTATTATAATAATAGAAGCTTATCTCGCATCTTTAATCTTCACTAATAACTACCAATACACGGATCACATGGTACAATATAGAAATGGAACATTGAGCAATAAGCAGAATAAGAATAGCACAGTTCAGGCTGATTTGCAGAATAGAGTTAGAGTTAGTCGTAGTATACTCATCTGAACCTGTACGATACGTATACACACACATACCACCAGTACATACTCCTTACTCGATAGGGAAATAAAAGTAACTGACTCACTTTCTGGCCTTCGAACGAACCGCTCGGAAGCTCACGATGTTGCCAGAATCATCGACTAATCTAAAGACTTCTAGAAATATTCTCAATATGTTACAGATAGAATACTATAGTACATTCTCGGCATCGATAGTTAGTAGTTAGTCTTGTGTTTTAGATTTGTTTTGTTTTTTAATGTTTGTGTTCTGATATAAATGTTCTATTTTTCATTCTGAAAAACTCATAACATGATCCTCGACAACTCTTTTGCGCTGTCACTTCAAATTACTTTCGTTCAAAACCGCTTCAAATGATGCACGGACTCGCATATCCTTTTCTTCACCAAGCATAAATAAAATGAGAAATTTATAGCAAAGGAAATTTGACCTAAAGCTCTACCTCAGTGAGAGCAGCACGAACTCAGATTTATTTCCTAACTCCTTCCGTTGCAAAACAATATGAAATTCCTCTTATGCTCAAGATGCTTTGCTTTTGCATTATACTTGTATATTTACGGTTGGTACTATATTTAAAAAGTCAAATTTGAAAATTCGTTTACCTGACCGCAAAAGCAAAGCTGTAGCACTGAAGAGATTTCTTTCATTTTGTTTAACTAGAAAAAAAGTCAGAGTTAGGACCTTGACTGCTGCATTCTGTCATTTTTAGAAATCATACTGCGCTTTATGTACACTCCTCTATGAGGCTCTTAAAAGAATAAAAACTTCGGAACTATCATACACTTTCTTTAGGTTGAGTGAAAATTTTTAAAACGAAGCTTCATCACCTAAAGTGGAGTGCATAATGAAGTGCTAATCACATAACACATAATGAGGTACTTATCACAAAACACATAATGAGGTACTTATCACATAACACATCATGAGGTACTTATCACATAACACATAATGAGGTACTTATCACATAACGCATAATGAGGTGTTTTAGCTCCTAACATGGGACTCAATTAAAGAGAGAAAACGTACGAAACATGGTATAACTTGGTTTTCCAAGAAGTAAAACTACAGCCCCTATATTATTTGTGGAAGTCTCATTGGGACTTTTGATTGTCAATTTTAATTCACTGGCCGATCGATCAGCGTGGAGTAATGATGAGTAGTAATAAAAACAGTAGTCATTGCATAGATTGCAGTTCTTCATTGACTCGCACATATAGCGCCGAAAGAGAAGGGACTGCAGAAAACGGGGAATCTATGTACAAAGATAAGAAACCGCAAGTTAAAATAAAGCGGAAGAAAATACATATAATAAATAGCGAAGACTATGTACAAATTGAAGGAAGTAAAGCGGACACGAAAGACGGGAGTCCCTAAGGCCTCTCTAGCTGAGGGAACCTAACAGTCCTCATCGCATAAGATAGAACACCCAACTAGCCTAACCCTATTGTCTATCCTATGCCTCTTGAGGGGGACGTGGTGATGAGCACGAGAAATCATATATAAACTAAAATCACCGAGTGATTTTGTTCTCATGCCTTACAAAATGAAAAAAAGTAGTTTTGAAAGATAGGCTATCAAATGTAAAAATAGTCTAACCTTTTACGAATTTTACAGAACGGAACATTAATAACTTGAATTAGAGTTGTGGTGCATCAAGATTTCGACAGATTTGTATTCATTGCCGTTTGCAAAATAAATATTAACGGTATCATGTGTGCTTCTCAATAGTACAATAAAAACTCGTGTTGTTATAAAAATAAAAATAGTTTATTCCGAAAAAAGTGACACGCGAAATGGTAAATTGTTTTTTTCAGTAACTACGAACACAGGGCTATAATCAAAAGTTGGAATCTCATTGATACGTCAAATTCGATTTTTAATTCAGTAGCTGATTGCTCGCTGCGATGTGATGATAATTATCGTTAAAACCTAAATTATAGTGCGAATCTGTTAAATCTTTTATCGTACATGGTAAAATCGAAAGTTACATTTGAAAGACAAACCATGAAATGACAACATAAAGTTGACATACTATCAGATAAACAAAATAAAATATTTATGTTTCAGAGCGGGGTTGTGTGCATTGAAATAACAATAGTTTCACATATCTTGATTCCAGCGAAATATTACGAACGTAGCCACAGCTAAATACTGATCCTCGTGAAAACTGATGACCGTAAAAGAATTAAATCGCAAATAATGGCGAGTATGAATGCAAAAAGTCTTAAGTTCGATAAATTTAAACACAATGAAGTATCAATAATTTAAAATAGAGATGTAGTATACAAAAATTTTGAGGTTTTTGTATACAACACTTTCAACTCTTGGGAGACATTGGCAACTATTGACGCAAGTGCTCACACTGATGCTGTGAATGCTAGAGTTAGTCAAAGTGAAAAGTACGCCCGAGAAATTACAACAGTTATCTTGATTAAGCGGTTTGAATGTTATTACAACGTTTTGCTTATCATCATAACGCAAACATCTTAGAGCGAATGACGTTAAAGCAGAAATGTTTACTGACATTGGGGGGTCGGCCAATAAGGTAGGGAATGAAGAGAGACTTTTGCACTGTCTTAAACTTTATTCACTTTCAATATTTGAGTCGTAATTTTGCGAACAAAAAGGCAGACTTTAACACGTTGACTCCGAAGTGGGTCATATGTGGTACACGCGATCATTTAACCTAACCCAATGTAACCAAAGCACTATCGTGTATAAATATAAATTTTCGAGTTTTCTTAAAATTTGTGTTCATCAATGGAATAAGCTAGTTCTGATTAGAAAGAAAATTGATAGAGTGAAACCAATATCCAATACTGTGAAACCAATATCCATTTTCAAATTCACAGTAAAGATATTTGTCGGCATGTAATTTTACCTGTATGGAGAATCAGAGTCAACG
>VOMN01139554.1:0-14475 GCA_014899125.1 Orchestia grillus | reverse complement strand
CCACCCTTTACATTTTTTAAAAAGCTGACAGTAGGGCTCTCAATTAATTTTCACGCCAATTGGTCCTCGGTTAGGTCCGATTACATTTCTTCATTGTATTCGTACCCAAAACATTTCACTTCCTTATTGACGGAGGAGCCTTCTTTACGGTTCACATCCTCCAAATACCCAAGCTGATGACAATCCACCGGGTCGGTTGAAGGAACGTATATCACCATTCATCACTATGGTTACAAGCATTAAATTTGCAAAATCCAATTTTAATAATTTTGAGTCAATTTTATCCTCTTTTACTTGTATAACTGAGTCAGAATAAGCCATTTCCGAAGGGAAACCACCTCCGCCAGTCTTTTAACAACTTCCGTGGGTAGTTTATACTGTATTTGGGAGCATTCGCGGCTAGGAAAAATTACTGCTTCGCTTGGTGCATGAGGAATGTAAAGCGACTTTAAGCTTCACTTTACACTTCACTAGGGCTGAACTTTTTCGTAAATGAAAATTTAAAAGCAATTCCACCCGCATTTCCTATCTTCTTTAAATCATTGCTCTTTAAATCAAGATATAAAGACTTCGCAATTTCAAACGTATCGTTTGCTCCTAGTATTTCTGCAATTTAAAAAAAAATTTATCTCTTATACCATATATGTTTTTACTTTTAACCGTATGACCGCGAAGTGCATAATCTAGCGTTACACCGATTTCAACGCTTATACAAATGTGTCCAACAAAAGTTTGAGCTTAGAGCTGTGGGGATATAATTCCTACACCTGTCCAAATTCATTGAAAATTGAGTTGAATAATCCTTTGGTCATGAATAATCGTGGAATTAGAATTTAGTGTAATCTTTATGAAAAATAAAAAAATTTATACCGATGGCTTGCGCTCTGTGGTAACAGTTTAGTTGACGTAAACAAAAAAATACAAAACATATCTTTCACCCGCCAGCTGTATAGTAGACGCAGTGGTTAACTTTGATTGATTTGTTTGCGATGACCCTACATAAGTAAAAATATTCGACAAACTTCCAAAGACTACCAAACTATTTTTGGGAAAGACAGAATTTCTGAATTATTTACTATGATAGCTTTTTAAAACTCTTTGCAATGTGAAAACGGAATACATAGTATCATTCGGAACATGTGACCCGAAATGACTTTGTACATAAACACTAAACTGCGGAGACACTAATGCTAGACTTGGATGAAACTACATCGAACTTTTTGAAGCAAGCAAACTTTTACGAGTTGCATTAGAGGATGGCGGCTAAGAAGGTCTTTGAAGGAGCAGGTCGGAACTAAATTTCCTGCTCACCTCCACAACATTTAGAGTTCTGGTTGTAGAACCCTCGTTTTCCGAGTTAATGAAGAAGTATACAACATATTAATACTACAAAATGAAGTATGCCTGCGCGACTTTGGTTGCAGTAGGTGAACACAGACTAGCAGTTGGGTAGAATACATAACACTAAGGGTGAATATGATTCGTAAAATGATCATTGCAGGGTCTTCTATTCTCGCTACGTCTAGCAAATGGTAACGTTACCTGTCAGCCGGACACGTATCTCCAATGAACGGCTAATGACTCTTTCTATTATTAAGTAATGAAAAATTGACAACCTGCCAGCATTGAAGAATGAATGGGAATTCAGCTTCCTTCTACACTTACGGACTTTCCGATAAGAAAATTTCATAGGGACCTGGAACTTGGTGAAGTATCACCTGCACGACAGATGCAGGTGCTGGAAGAGAGTGAGAGTAATTCTGATGATTAAGAGAGATTATGGGTGCAGTGTGAGGGTCAAGACTAGCCAGCTGAGACAAAAGGAATGGAGGAAAAGGACAAAGGTGTAACGTAAGTAAAGATAGGTGACTGCAAATAAAATACAATTTGGTGTGTAGCCTGTGTTGAATGAAGAAATAAATCAAGAGGTAATCAGCGTGTACCGAATGGTTTGCTCCAGGAGGAGTATGAGTACGGGAAGAAATTAAAAAATACAAAATCAGAACGAAACAGTAATAAATAGAGCACAGATATAGTGTTAGTGAAAAATTCGTGAGGAAGGTAGAACGACAGAGGTGGACAAAGGGAGTCATCGGGAATTAGAAGAGACAGAGGTGGACAGAGGAAGTGATCGGGAATTAGGAGAAGCAGAGGTAGAGAGAGGGAGTCATGTAGAATTACGAGAGAATTGGTCAATTGTACACATGCTGACGAATGTAGTTAAAGTATTGAGTGATTGAATAATAATAATTTATTCTATATTATTCACGATAGCGAGACATATCTGCAACTCGCTAAAAGCTCCACATGTGCGTGTTAGAAAAGTTCAAAAAATTCTTCTGAAAGGATGCAATTGAGAGAGACGCGCTTATCGAAAAGATAAACGTAACGGTTGTAATCTCAAGTGGATGAATGAATTCGTACAGGGTGACATGGAAAATAAACACAAAATTTGACACCTACCGGAAAGTAACAAACTAGACACTTTCGCCTACATGATGCTTTGTGATTTTTTTTAATATTAGCTATTTGATACGTTTGAAAATTGAGAATTTGAAAGAAAAACGTTGAGGGAAAGATACATCCAAGGAATACATATTTTTTATACATTAACAGTTTGGGGCCATAAATGTACAAAAAGTCAAGAAGCTGTAATGTAATTCATATTTAATTTTATCCGCCTGGAGTTACGTGAGGAACGCCAAGAGAATTCAAACGTATTATTCAACCGCTGTTCTGTATTGAACCATTTATCTTCTCTGTAGAGAATTGAAATTTTAGGAAAAGTACCCTGCATCTTGATAATAAATTGTGCCGACGTTCAATGCGAGGGCGNCACAAACCGGCTGCACCCCAGTGTGGCCAGGGCATAAAGGCCCAAAAACGTTCAAGATATTCAAGTTATTCAAAAAATCGGATGAAAACGTCATTGTTTCAATCGTTCAACTGAATATTAATTCCTAAACAAATATCCTAATTCCTATTTAATAAATGTCTTGTATCGCCAAAGTAACTACATCAAAGCGTCAGTGTCAGTCCTTTGATGGGTAGAATAAACATTAGTTCCATACCTAAAGGTATGATTACTGAATCCTGGCATCAATTCTAGCCTTCGGGCTATTGACTTTACCTGGTAGTAGAAGTTTTGGCAGACGTCACACCGGTTGCCATTTATGCCATGCTCGTTGCCGAGGATGAGCACCGGCGGGACGCTTACAAAGCCAGCCCCAATCCAGACGATGGCGATGTAGGCGCACATCCTGCGCGGGGTCCTCTTCACGCCGTACTCCAGAGGCTTGGTGATGGCTAAGTAGCGGTCCACGCTGATCATGCACAAGTTCAAGATGCTAGCTGTACACGACAGCACATCAAATGACACCCAAATGTCACAAATCAGCGGTCCGAATGCCCATCCTCCCCAGAGTTCGTTTAGTAAAGCCACAGGCATGACCAGGATAGCCACACACAGGTCAGAAAATGCTAAAGAAACCAATAGATAGTTATATGGGCGGCGCAGTTTCTTCACCATGCACACCGCCACACACACCAACACGTTTCCTATCACTGTTCCGGCAATGATCAAAAGAAGTATCAAAACCACAATCACAGATGGAACATCATAAATTACCACATTGTCACTTTCTCCCGGAGTTTCCGTTGTTCTGTTTTCGAAAATGATTTGGTGTGTGGAATGTTGAATCGAGATCATAGAAGGTGATGTCGGAACAGGAGGTTTGAAGAGAGAGTGAGCACTACTATGTAACTCATTGAATAATTTATCTGATGTGTTTAGAATAACGTGCGCCATGCTAGTTTAAATTCAAAAATTTGTATAACGTTCGAGGCGCTCTGATTTTTGCCTCTAAAGTTTGGCAGAAATCGTCCTTGTACACTTCCATTTGTTCACTTGATCTTGATGGGATACCATCAATACAATTAAAGTACAAAAATAGATACGTCAAAAGTCACTTCTAAAAATGTCACGAGCAGCACATTCCGCTCATCTTGACATTAATTTTGCATTTTCTTTGGTACATTACAGATCAATCTATGTTGATTTGATCAAAGTTCATTTGTGCACTGTCACTGATGTACGGGCAGCAGTACGGTTGCAACGGAGAAAATGCCTATGAACTAAGAGTCATTTTCATTCCGAAATATTTTGCACTCTGGATTATTCTATTTTCACATATCGTTTAATGTTTTCTCAGAGCTAACAACGAAATCAGGGTTTTATTTGCTAGTGGAATTCAAGGTTGGGTTCATTGCCGGGACTGACAAAACTCCCAAATGTATCACAGTTCATTAATATTTTCTTAATAAAATGATATTTTTTGCTGTGAATTTGAGTTTGATAGAAGCTATGTGCTCTGGACAATTCGTACATGAGCCAAATGACTCGTTCATCGACAATTGGAAGCTCATTCCGTAGTTTGGCAAAGCGTCGTCCAATCATGTCCGAGTCATTGCGCTGCCTCCAAGTGATGAAGACCGCGTAACTTCAAAGAAAGGCGTTCACTTCTGCTTTCATTTCTGCCCAATCGAGTGCGAGGAAAAATCCTCTCATTCCTGCAAAAGAAAAAGAATCCGTTGAAAAATCATAAATCCGATGAGAAAAATGGAGGCTGTTCAGATTTAGAATCTAAAAAGTATGACTTCCAAATTGACTAAATAAATTGACAGGAATCAGTTATTTCACAGCAATCAGAAAAAGTCACCAACCAAACGCAAATTTTAGGCAATATTTGAAAAGGCGCTTCAAAATAGTTTTCCAGCTCAGCCCCTTGAAACTAACGCGTACGTGTTGAAAAGAAACTGACTTCAATTGAAAGCAAAGAACACGTAACTTATCCATTCATTTTACAGGAAAGAATTATGAACATCATGAATTTTGATTTTTAGGTGCTAAAATATAAAACTTAACAATTTCCTTCCACAGATCGTAGCTGTAGTAAGGAAACTCCCAATGACGCAAAGGGTTCACTTGGAAATTAATTACAGTTAATCGTTTTTAATGACGTTGACGAAATAATGCGGATTATTTCTCATGTCAACTCCAAAATAATGAAGAAGGAAGTTTTCAAAATCCAGTTGGGTAGAGTTTTGCAGCGTTTAGCAGGGCCTTTATGAAGCACCTCGTCTACATGTTGTAATTGGGCGCTCCCTCAAAGCGACAGGCCATTGCAGATGAGGACGCTCTCGTGTATAATGACTAGACGATATTCCACTTCCCTCATTTCCATGAAGCAAATTGGCTTTGATATGAAAAGGTGCCATCCTACTGAAAAATTAACTACCCGCATGAATATCAAGAGCTGGTTTCCGTTTTGAAATGATGTTGATGGTGCTGCCTCCCGGCCTCAAATATCGCCTTATTCAAGGCCTAAGCTATCTGCTTTTGCTTGACTGGAATTTATTAAAACACTAATGGTCGACAGTGTAAAATATATATTCTGACGCTTTTATGAACTTAGGGTATAAATAATTTTGAAAACTAATTTCATCTCTAGACTATTCAACGAAATTGAATAATATAAAATATCATAACTAGCTATTTACCTTGCATCTAACCACTAACGCATATACGGTAAATCCTGACGCATTACAATTCCAAGTTTTAATTCAGAATGAGCCCACTCAATTCAGTTATGCACTGCACATTAGTCTAAGAAGGATAGTATCAACTAATCATTGTTCAGACGAAACCTCCATAAATTCTGGGTCCACAGCTTTCCTCGCACTTTTGAAAGTTTTCACTGTCACGCAGGCAAAACTCATTGGCTGGTATGAAATCTTGCAGGCATAAAATTTCGATTCCCTTAATTCGAATTAATCATGACGGTTTGATGAGAAAATTGTTACAAATAATGCAACTTCATCTGATCAAATATACATAAGTATTTTAAAATCTTAAAAAAGTAGTCTCTGGGTTAGAAATGATTACTTAGTGATATAATAATTCTACACTAGGTGTTAGGAAGAACAGACTTATTCCACTGGAATTCACAACGTTTTTTGGGATCACGCTTTGTAGTCAATGGGGGAATTACTAGAGCATTAGTGATTGGGCACACGTAGAAATATACACAGAAACATACTACGCAGAACAACTATAACGTCTTTTCATATAGTTTTTGCATGTCACACATCATAAATCTGTGTTATGACTGAACACTTTTATAACTCGTACGATAAATTACGGCTACAATACTCGAAACATATGGAGTCAGACCAAATTTTTATCTGGAAACGATCATTCAATATGTTAAAATTCTGAATCAACTCTGAATAATATTGTCTCATGAGCGCGTGTCTACATTAACAGGAACTCTCATCGAAGGGCACGACGTATTTTTCTGCACCCGTCGTTCAGATAGCAGAGCTCCGCTCTCCCTAATGACCACGCGCAGGACGATAAGTCGGACGCTGCGCTAAGCAAATTTACGCCAGCTGAGCCTAGGGACTCACAAGACATCTTTTTCATAAGGCCTAAAGTGATGCTGAAAATCTTTAACAGTTTTCTTGAGAAATATTGAAGTACCGTTGTAGAATGATGCCGACTTTATGGAAATTATTTGTTCTGAAAAATACGAGGTATATTTTTCCAGAATTGATTTGCAGTGGCTCTACCTCAATCGCTACCTTGAATTCTCTAAGCAAAAGGAAAAATTATGCAAAGTTGTCTGGTAATCAAATTTTTTCATTTTATTGCTAAATGAGCAGAGCATCTCGGGTTAGAGTTGTATTTAAACCCGCGTAATGATGCGTAGAAACTCAAATTGAGGGTCTTGAAGTTCTTCAAAACATCTCATATTTTCGACAAATATTTTTCGTAAAACTTACTGTGGAACACATCTTTCCTTAAGAAAATCGAGTGTAACTTTTAAATGTGTGATCATCATTCAGAGAACATTTGGAATTCTGTAGTTCGTATTTAAAAGCTTTCCCCATTACCTGTAACCTGACTACATATCAGTATATTCTAGACTTAGAAAAAAATCTGTGAAACATAGGAGTGTAAAAATTCTAAAAAAACTGTGATTTGATATAGCGGAGGCGGCCGTGATCGCAAATTCTCCTGTCCTGGCCCATGCTCGTCAAGAGCACTGCTAAAGTACTTCGAACAAGCCAAAGCGGAGCACAGAAAGTTTACTGCACTGTCTTACAATTAATGGTCAGGGTAGTGAACGATTGCGTCTAATTCATATAGATTGTTGTACGGCTGGAAATTCGCGTAGCAATCGATAGACCCCAACTCATATTTATTCACTACCAAGGCAGGAACACTGGTAATGATCATGACAGTGTACACCGTTCAGTAGGTGTTGCTGGTGATGAGGACGTCCTTGTTCACAAATGCTGGTATGACAGACAGGCAGGTACATTACATGGGCTTCAATACTATTTAGAAACTGAATGTTGGCTCAAAGATGTCAATTACTTAATGACAGAACATTAATAGTAAGTCAATAAGTGAGAGAATATGAGAATTGGATTTTAGGGAAGTTCCAAATTATTCGCAGACGAAGTGTTCTCCCAACAGCAGCAAGGAGTTGACACACTCAGAAAATAAATTTAAACGTCGTGATTGACCTAATGCGTCAAAAGATCATCAAGATGTGAGAAGCAGGACCTCGCCGTTTCATTGGCTGGAAACGGTGATGGTCGTTAGCGAAGTCATCAGTGCACGTCAAGAGATTGGTGGCAGTAATGGACATGCACATCGCTGCACTTCGACCTACCGCTGCCTCAATCACAGACCATGATCGTAGGGCGCCTCTCCTCAATGGCACTATCGGCCCCGGGGAATTTTCGATTTAATTCCAGGGGGATCGTAAACTGCAGCAAACTGTGGTAAAGTGATGCTGGACAATATTTATTACTAATTGTCACGTTCCATTGCACCCGATCTTATCGTTCTCTGCCCTGCAGTGTAATTCTTCAGAGCAGATGAATTGGACATAGGCCCTTTGCGGTTGTATTTTCCTCGTAATTGGTGTGTGTTGGTGAAATAAATTTTCGATGAGGTATTATTATCCTTAAAATACCTACGATGGGGGAACTAATAAATCGAGAGCTCAAGCGTAATAAAATGTTAAGCACCTTACGCCTTTTGATATAGTATACAAGCTCCTGTACAGATCATCAAAATGGCATTGGAAGCAGATTATTTTCAAGAGTTTTAGAGAACATCGGAGCTTCACCGAGCAATATCTGTCCGATCTTTCTAATTACATCGAGATGCATCGGTTTCGTACAGTTGTGTTATTATTCTTCCTTGAACGTCAGTCACATCATGTTTTTTTAATATTTTGTGCTGGACTAGCAAAAATTAAAAGAAATAGATTAGGAATTATATCCTAATCATTGTTCAACAGAACTCCTCATGTATGGACTCAGCAGGATGTCTGGATACGAGGAGTTGGCTAGAAAATCAGATATGAAGTGTTCGGTCTCAGCTTGTAGATAAAAATATAATAACTGGTCAAACAATTATTTTCAATGATTTACGGTAAGGAAAGTCACTTTTTGTCATCACTTATTGTATTTAAAATTCAGTTTTCAGTGACAGTTTCAAAATGTTTCCCTCTCATTTCAATTTTCTCATCCAAATACATCAAGAAGCTTCGATGGCCATGTCAATCCCCGGATATGAATCCTATTGAACACCTCTGGAGTAAATTTGACCGAACACTCGGCCAAAAGAACGGGAAGCCACCTTCGAATGGCGAAATTGCATGAAACATGGCAAGAAATCCCTTCAGATGGTATTCGTGAACTCATCACTAGCATGCCGAGGAGGGTCATTGCATTAAAAAGAATAACGGGATAACAACTGAATATTATTCAGTGATATTGTGACCATTTATAAGCATTTCATTTGTATAAATTACTTGTGTAATAAAGTTAACAGTTTTTATGGGTGTCTATTCAATTCCGTCACGTCTGTTATACATATTAGGTAGCGCTTTTAAAGTTACAAAAATATCTCCCGGCGAAGTCAGTTGAGCAAGAGGGTTGAGGTGCACCTTTATTCAAAAAAAGTTTTATAATCGCAGCCTTGGAGGAAACGATTGGCGCGAAGAAACTATTTCACGATTAAAAACGGGCTCTAGCCCGCTCCCTATTGTCCAGAAAAGGATTAGTCGCTTCCAGACAATGAGCCTGCAAGAGAAGACGCGAGGATGCACAGGCCGACCAACTGCAGCGTTCAGCAGCCACAGAGCGTCGGGGTCGCCCAATTTCAGAAAGCATCTTGAGGTTGTATGCAGTCTAGGACTACAGCGCCTTTGGCAAACGCTGCCTCACAGCCGGGTTCATGTGTCACAGCTGGCGATAAATATGAACTGGTCATTGGGCAGCTTCCACTGAGGAAACCAAATATTAAAACAACAAATTTAATAAGACTAATTTCTCAACATTAAAATGCTCGTACCTAAGTTTCTCCTCACCATCACAAGGAAAGGAGCGGTGCAAGCGTGATACCGATTCGTGACAGGAGACCAAGACCTGAGCAAAGGCTGAAAACTATTTCTACTATCGAGGATTCGAAATACTACGGAAAAGGAAACAATTTCCATCAATTAGGGGCTTCCAGCCTTTAGAAAGGTATAGACGGGGATTGCAAATAATATAAATATTAGTATAAGAATGCATCCTAATTCTCACCCAAGATTTAAATTTCACTCAGTGAAATTCTACCATTAGTTAATAATGAATTAAAGTGAAGAATAAGTAAATAAAACTCCAATCTATAATAATTTAAGGTTCCGAAAAGTAAGACCATACAAGTGAATAGGAGCAAATAAGAGTCAAGTCAGAATTCTTCACATGGGCAGCCACCAAATCAAGTTTTAACGTCATAAAAACAAGGTTATGAGTGCTCTATTTATGGTTGGAGTCTTTATAGGTAAGGAATAATATAAAGTAGAAAATAACCGTGAGACAATGAAAACACAAAATAAACAAAGATCAAGAAAATTGAGAGGAAGGGTTTGCCATGCCCTAGTCCTCAAGGGTGGAGTTTGAGCTCGCTGGCCCAGCCGTCCCTCCTGCCGCAACGCAGTACCTCCGGGCCTGGCGACGCTGAGACCGTTCCACTTGCTTTGCCGAGGCAACTCCAGCGCTACGCAGGCCAGGCACCACTCTAAGTCACACGCTGGAACCATTTCCCTTCGCATCTTATTGAGGTTGTTGATTTAATCTCCACTAGAGAAAAATAAGGTTTCAGCGAAATTGAAACTCTTGTAAACTCCTGATTGAATTCCACAACGCATTCCAGATACACGGTTTTTCGAAAACGAGGAGTGTTACTGTACAAGGTGTTTCAAAACACCATCTTGGAATTTTTAAATGTTTATTGTTTATTAAGTATTGGTCTTAGATACTCGAATTTAGTCTCATTTTAAAGCGTAAAATGTCTGCTCTTACAAATCAAACTGTTTTTTATTTATCAGAATAGTTCAGGAACTGCAGCACAAAAAGTAAGATTGTTTTTTCCATTGCCCGAGCGGGTTTTTAAAAGCGTGATCACTAACTCAGCGATTCCCAACCACTGTGCCGCGGCACGCTGGTCTGCTGTGGAGGTTGCTCATGTGTGCCGTGAAACAATCAACGGCGCACCCGAGCGCTCGAAGATTGGTAATAAAATTAATACACTGCCAGCGAACAATATATTCAGCATTATAGCTGTTGGACATTACCTTAACTGTTAGACATATTCCACACAAAGAATCTCAAATTCCTGCTCATTGTTTTTACATGATGAACCATGGCTTCAATGTCAGCAAAAGAACTGTAAATTTATGTAGTCTCACTAGTGTTCATTACTTGTTGTTCCAAATTGTGACTTAAGTAACTGAATTGTACTGACAGTTTTGCGAACCTTAGTGAAAGTGAACGAATAATTTGGATGACCATCAGCCAATCAATTAGCGAAACTGTCACAAGACGTATCATACGAGTTCATAGTTGAATCAAAATAGTTAACATTTTTGGTTCATAAATTACCTTCGAATTGCCATTAATTTGAACAAAAGTGTTTGCCAATAAATTTCACTAAGTTTAATACTGTAGTGTTGAGATTCTTTTTAGTTTCTTGGCTCAATTCACATATTTTTTTTATCACCGCCTTCGTTGCAATGGCTGCATCAAGCCCTGATCCAGGGATAAGTTCCTCAATCGAAAAACTGAATGCGATGAAGGTGATCCCTCGAAAACTGAACAAGAATGTACTTCTAGTAAAAGAGCTCCAGTTGAAACGGTGAAAATTTGCCTGATCTACAGAAATAATTACTTAAAATATCAATTTCAATGAACTGATGACGCTCAGCCTTCCCCACTGTGTGTTGTGTGTTCACAACACCCGAGTGAACACTTCACTACAGAACACCCGAGTCTTCAAACTGAAAGTATTGGTTTGAAACGTTGTTGCAATCAGAAAATGCAATGCACAGTAAACTGTTTCAGAAAACAATGGCTCTGTCTGAAAAAAGCTCATATAGCATCTTATGAGGTGGCTGAAATTATTGCTGTTAATTCAAAGTCTCATGTCCATACCGAAATAGTAATCCCACCAGCGTGCAAAAAATGGTTAAAACTATGCTTGGTGACAATGCTGGAAATGAAAGTGGTAAAATTCCTCTTTCAAATAACGCAATTCACAGAAGGATTCTTGAATTCTCAGATAACATCGAGGAAAGCGTAGGAGCCAAACTTAAAACCAGTTTGTTTGCGTTACAAATCAAGGAATTTGCTGACACCAGTAATTATGTCCAGTTAATTGCATTCATACGTTTTATTGATGATAATGTAATAATTAACTAATTTCTTTTCTGTAAGAAGTTATCCACAACTACCAAAGGCCAAAATGCTTTTGATATATTGTCGGCATACCTTGAAAAGCCATGCTTACCATGGGGTGCGTAAGTGGGAGTGTGTACTGATAGAGCACCTTCTATGGAGGGTCCAGTGAGAGGTTCCGCCTCTCTGGTGGAGAACGTTAATCCAAGCATCGTGCGAACTCATTGTTTTTTGCATAGAGAAGTTCTGTTTTCAAAAATAATTCAAAATGAACTGAAGGATGTATTAAGTCAAAAAATCGAAATAGTAAATTACATTAAAACATACCTGTGAAGACTAGAATATTTGAGATATTATACAAGGATATAGATTCTCAAAACGCTCGCCTGCTGTAACGTGCAAAAGTACGAAGGTTGTCCACATGAAAAGTGCTTTCACGTATGAGTGACCTTCAAAAAGACCGTCTCTCCTTCTTTGAGAATGAAAAACATGATTGATTTTATAAATGCCTCACTAATGACTTGTAAATGTCCATGTTGAGTATTTGACAGAGATATTTGGCCACATAAATTCTTTAGAAATCAAAATGCAAGGTAAAATGAAAACGTTTCAACTCCTACCGATAAACTGGTTACTTGTAAGAAAAAATTATTTTGTGAAGGAACAGAATCGAGGCAGGCAATTTAGACATTTTTCCATTAATTCGGAAAACCTGCAATAAAAAGATGATTCCTATTATTAATGAACATCTCACACGTTTAGCAAAGCGAATTGATGAGTACTTTCTCATCAACATTGATGAGAATGATAAGATTCGCAATCCCTTTGCAGATTGGGTGACTGTTACCAGTCCGACTAATTTTGAGTTGAATGGAGAAGAAAAATTAGTAGGTCTTTCCAGCGATCAAGGACTGAAATTGATTAAAGAACAGTTAGTTGCCGATAGACTCCTTTCGGATTTCGGTTATGAAAGAGTACTCTTCAGTTATAAAAAAGGTTGTTGCCAAGCGGTTATGCTTCAGTTGACTAACTTCATTTGCTTGCTTAGAGCTGAATAGCAAAACATGCGAAAATGAAAAGCAAGTATTTTTAAAAGGAAAATATTTATTTTCTATATCAACACAGTTTCAATTTTAGTCCCTAATCGTTCACGTATTCCAACCAATGACACTATTGCTTGCAAGATACGTTTGGCATCGGTTTCTCATTGCTCACATCGATTTTTTAATCATTTCACGGTTGTTTTTAAGCTCGTAAACATTGTGGACGAAACGCTCTCGTAAATTTTGCGAGTCAATTAGAGGTGTTTCACAAACTTCATTTTCCAAATAGCCCGAAGAAAGAAATCGCATGAGGTCTGGTCGGGACTACGAGGTGGCTATTCAACCCTAAGCCTAATTTCAATTATACATTCTTAAAACTCCAATGATCCCCTGCGACTTCTTTCTCTGGGGTTATCTGGAAAATAAAGTTTATGAAACACCTCCAATTGACGTGCAAGGCTTACGAGAGGCTATCATCCATAATGTTAACGAGCTTAAAACGACAACCGTGAAATGATTCAGCAATCGAGTCAAGCAATGAAAGAGCGATCCTAAATTTGTCTCGCAAAGACGGTGGCCATTGGTTGAAATAAATGAACTAATAAGGACTTGAATTGAAAATTGGGTTGTTATTGCAAATGAATATTTTCATTTTAAAAATACCTGTCCTTGTATTTTTTGCCTGTTTTGATATTCAGCTTTATTCAAGTAAATGAAGTTAGTGATTATGCTCTAACAAACTCGTTCGCGCGATGGGCAAAAAACCCAATCTTATTTTCGCATAACAGTTCCAAAACTATTATTACTAAATAACAACTTAGTTGGTAAGAATAGACATTTTACGCCGTAAAATGAGGCTAAGTTGAAGTATCTACGACCAATACACAAAGAGTAATAAATATTTGAAAGTCCTAACACTCTCTTGTGAAACACCCTCTACATCGTACGATTCATATTCATTAATAACAATACTATTGATACGAGGAACTAGACGCTGTACCAATAATCTAGTTTCCATTGTAATTAAATATTCAGTATAGCAGCAGCCAACCTATAAGACGAGAAAGAAGCGTGGAGCAGTGGCAAAAAAAGCAATCATGCACCTGTCACCCGCAGCAGCCGCTGCCGAGCGCCGTCCAGCATGGGAACGATGCCCTCCCGCCAGGCTCGGTACAGGGAGCTCACGAGACCTCGTTCATTCACTGTCCTCGCCCCAAATTCTACCTACAGAACCACGCGAGTTTCTTATACAGGCAGTAATGCTTTCTATCATGGTTTCAAGACAACGTCTTGCGTACTCGATTATGTTATGCACTGTCTTTACAATCTACAATTGCCTCCAAATGTTCGTGCGGTTATTTTTACACTCATCAGCTATAAATCATCTAGAAATACCTGCCTTTAGCAAGTGCTAAAAATGAAAAATACGAACAATACCTCAGTAATGAAATACGATTCAGATGTTCATGGACGCTACAAATGAATTGAAATTACGTTGATTTTGTAGAACTTTACCTGCTGCGTCACATCAGTAATAGAAAATAAAAGAAATTTATTGAACCTCATCCAACGTCTCCATAATTTGTTGTTAGATACAACACACCGTTAGTATGCGTCTCGCAAAACCACA
>VOMN01139540.1:0-26961 GCA_014899125.1 Orchestia grillus | reverse complement strand
AATAGTGTGCGTTATTGGGCGTGATAATACACGCTGTTCAAGTGACAGAGCAGTGGGCCAGCGACGGGCGGAACGGCGCTGTGGAAGAGAGACACGACCATTCGGCTACAGTGAGGCCTGCAAAATCCGCAGCTTTGTTGGAGGCAAAAGTGTTGCTTCGCAGACCCCAACTTGCGCGCGTGATTTCCGGGATCTGGGAACAATTCCGAAAGTCATTCGCTATTATAACGAATGGAAATTGCGGACCCCTCGGGTTAACTAGTAATGAAACTTCAACACGAAATAAAATGAAAAGTAAGAATTATAATTTCTAGACAAAAATGCAACGAATTTCTGAGGAGTAGGAGCGTTCAAAATGTGGAACAGTGGTGACAGAAACCCTAGCACATGCTAATGCAACATCTAAAGCAGCAATACATTGAGCTGCAGCAGCAGCAGCAGCACCAGCTGTACCGCTGCAAAGTGGCACTGCTCTGTCGTTGCGCTGGAGTGCAAGTGGCAGTGTTTGCCTGGCACTCGTGCGAGTAGGGTGGTATGGCTCTCGTCCGTGTGCTCAGTCTAGCCCTGACCTATTAATGGACCAAGTGCATTAGTAGCCCCTCAACACTTTGGCCTTGAGTTCCGTGTGACTTCCTGCTTGGCTTATAGGGTGGAACTGACGTGCAAAATGCTCTGCATATTAGTAGCAAGTTTCCGAGATAGTGAAATGTGAGTTAAAAATCGCGTAGAGTTTCAACGGAATAAATAATTCAATATCGAATTAGATACGACGAACTTTCGTGGCCCCTCGACGCGTCCGATGGTTCAAACATTTCATTTTGTTGCTGCTCTGGAAAAACAAAGCGCTAAGGTGCACATATGAAGGCTTATCCAACAATGTAGTTAAAAAATTCCAGTTGCTTAGACCAGTTTGGACCCCCATATGTTCCCGTTCGGTTCCCCTACGGAAAAAAACATCGCTGCCATTTCATTACAGTAACACATGAGGAGCCAAATAATTCATTCACTCACCTACGTTTCGACTAAACAGCGAAGCTGTTAGATTGTATAAAATTATGTATATATATTGATATAATGTTTTAAATCTTGCAGGTAGAGAGAAGAGAAAGAGACTATTGCCACACAAAAATACGAAAATTCTGAAAAGTCACTGTGATTTTGAAGCAAATTTTTGCTAAGGAAAGTTGGGAAAAATGTGTCCTAGAATATCCTTGTGAAAACTCAGTCGTAGGTCCAGAGGTTTTTTAAATTAAATTTGTATACAAGCAGGAAATTATTTAGTAACTCTATGCGGGAGCATGATATTTTTCCCTTTCTCAAATGCAGATTTCATACACCGCCTGCCATGACATCATGCTTTCTGTAACTCAATGTAACTCATCAACATTAGCAAAAATACTTACAATTATTGATCATTTTCTTTCTAGAGTTCGAAAATTTTCCGTAAAAAAACGGAGAGAATAAATACATTCTTTACTCCTGGGCGTGAGCCGTTAATACACTACGTGAATTATTAATACGCTTTTCGTTCATTCATAACATACATAGTAAAACGCTTATACACAAAAGATGAAAAGGCGAGTCACAGCCGCCGCGATCGTACTTCAAAACAAACGTTTCGAATTTGTATAGATCCATCATTGGTGCTCTGAGATGGAAATCAAATTCTCAGATAAAATCACATGAGAACGATGAGATGGGCAACATACTACATTAAAAAAATGAAACCCTGTTGACGAGAAAAATGAAACCGTATTCACGGTACAGAATTGCATTGGTGGCCACATTAATTAATTTTGGTTTTCTCATGACGGTTACGTTGACGTTAGAGTTGAGTTTATTTAGCAACAGAACGAAAAATTTCGAACTCATCTATCACTCATAGCATGTCGTTAATTTCTAACGCTGAAAAGATTTGATTATTAGGGCTGGCAACGTTGAGTGCGCTGTTGAGCTCCATTCAAACCAACACGCACGCAACTGCACGGCAGATTTCTAATACTTCTTTGTCACACGACCGTTGCACTGTTCGCAATTTTAGCGAGTGCACAGTTTGCACGAGCGAGCTGAAAGTCTCAACGACTTCAATCATCCCTATGGAGTGCTTTTCTGTCGATATACATAGCTTAGCAACTACGTGCCGCCCGAGTTAATTGATTCGGTGAAGGCAGAGAGTACCGTGAGCTTGTAACACAAGATGTCGTCCAATCAGCTGCTGCAAAACCAGCATTATTTAAACTCGTATTTCATTAAATTTAATATGATTGAAGCATCTGGAGGAACACTCGTCAGCCGTACGTAGCAAATGCGCAGAATTTAGTAAAAAAGGTTCGATAAATTTATAGTTTACGCATACTTTTGAAATTACAGCCTTGTACGTTCAGCCGTGATATTTATGACTTTCAACAACTGAGTACATGTACAGTTTCAAATAAATTTATGAGGATTAGTGTACTTACTAATAATACGGGCAAGAGACCCAAAATATCATAAAGTAGAATAAAAAAGAACTCAACGGCGTCTCTCTGGAGCTACCGTGATAAACTCATCACGGAAAGTCAGGAAAACTCATAGCATTTAAATACGAGATAAACAGGAAAATAATTTTTATTACCTGAGAGAGGGTGAACATTTTTAAACCTCTAGATGCGTTGGAATGTTCCTACTTTTCCTCGCTCCACTTTTCCTCAACTTGCGAGTGATGTGAGGAGACAAGTCTGTGCCAAAAGCTGTGTTTCACGCCCCGGCATTATTTCGCTGACGAGCACAAAATTGCATATTCAATGAAATTTTCAATTGGTTACACCTAAAAATAAAATACAGGTTTTCCAATGACGCACTCAATGCAAAATTACTTTTCTCAATATCATTGCACTCGTACATTAACAATTGTTTTTCATACGTGTGTGTATTTTGCCGATTTCTTATTTAGCTAATTTTTTATCAGTTCTTCATATGCAAATTTAAAGAGACTAAAAACATATCACTTGGAGCTGAAGTGGAGCTGAATAGTATACGTGTAGAGATTATTCTTAAGCCCCTCTCTACAAAATAAAAAAATACAGCTAACACAAATCGTAAATTTCGTAGCAACGCTGCTTTTGACGCAAAAATACTTTAGTAATCGACTCCCAAACTGATCGAAGTCCAACTCGGATCTATATTTACCCTCGTGCAGGATAATGATATAATTAGAGGTCGATGATATTCATGTGGAGGACACGAGTATCTTCATCGTCGCCCATAGAATGTGAGGGGTTGTCGTAATTGAAGGCTGTAGAAGCCCCGCGCAAAGCTGCACTTTCTAGTTTCTTATCATCACGAGCAAGAGCTACAGTGCGCACTGAATAGCTGGATCACAAAGGGATGTGTGCAACTTTTTTAATGTGTATCTTCAAAGAATTTTCTTATACCAACTTTAACCGTAAAATGAAAAGCTGCTTGGTAAGAGAGGTCGAAACGTTAGGAAATATCAACATTAAATTTTATCCATCAATATTATGAGGTGGAGAATTTTACTGAAGAGGAGCCTTTCATGAAATTATTTTTAATGGATGAAACATGTTTCACATTTTTAACATGCGAGACATGTGAGGCTTACTATTTTTTCATCCTAACAGACAAATTCAACGTGTAATAATACATCATTCTTAGTCCGAGCGCCCTGCGACTCTATTTTTCCCTACTAACATTAGGATTGGATGGGCCACTGTTTTTGTTCGTTTCTTCTTTCTTAAGTGTTTCCATTCACTCGACAAGTTTTTATTATTGTGGCTCCTAGTGCTATATAGTTTTCACCAATGTAAGTGCACCAAATGATTTCGTTGGCCGGTATCATGAAGAGTTGAAGTCATACACGCGTATCTAAAGAGCTACTCCCCTGAAGCCTACACATAGCTGCATCGACCTGACTGTAAACTATAATAATGGTCGTATTGCAAAATTCATTCAGAGATAGTACCGTGAAGCTATAGTTCTGCGACATGTTCGAAATGAGGACACGGATCGCAATTATAAAGTTACTAGATCGACGCCAAGCAATCCATCCAAAGACACACCTTCTCGGTTACTTTATCATGATTCGGGACATGGTTTGATGGTCTTGAGAAGCCCCTCGTGACCCATTATGGGCATAATTCCGACCAGAATTCTTGCCATTCCAAGGATTGTCTCATGCAGCGTATTTAAAGCTATTCTTCGCCCCTCACCCTCGCCTGCCGCTAGCGTCCGACCTTCATCCTGGTGCAATCGATGACTCTTTCCCTCCCCTCTACCCTCATCCTCGTCTCGCCTTCACCCTCTCTAAACTCCAAACACCTTACATCCTTCGCTATATGCATACACACAGCAAGTACCCTTTGCTTGCAGATATTCTGCAGGCGAACCAGCGCACCCCTGCAGTGATGGCATTCAGAAGTACTCGCTACGAAGGCCTTCTTTAGAAAATATTCTCTCCCGTTACGCATGATAACGTTTGCTTACAAGTTTCCTGCAACCCTTTGTTGATTTTGAAATTATACGTTTTTAATCAGGGTGAATTTTTTGCATTGTTCCTGATGAAGTGCTCTTGTCACAATAATACCATTCATATCTGTACTCACACTGCATGAGACAGAATTACACATTACTTTTGTTTGAATGGAGAGACTGATGTGGGACTCAGCTAGAAATGCACCATGGAAACTGAAGGTAAAACTCTCGAATGCGTTTCGTTTTAAAGAACGGAACTCACGGATGTTTTTGCAGTCTGAAGACGATAAATTGAAAGTTTTTGTGTTCATGCCGCAGCAGTCTTACAGCCAGGATCGGAACCGTGTTTTGAACCAACAGAGGAGGCCTTATCTTTCTCTTCCGTAGGCTTGAAATATGGAAAGCATTCGTGCCAAGCCCTTAATTTATGAACCAATTTTTGATGGAAAGCTTGTCTCGCCGACTGCTATAAAGTACAACGCTATTCTAGCAACGAGGCAAAAATTGCTTTCAGATATGTTCAGCTTTGCGTGCGTACTTGAAATGTTGAACCAGTCGACAAAAAAAATTATTTTTCCCTTATCCAATGCGGCAGATTGACATTTCTCTACTTTTGTTTGCAATCCTTGTTAAGGGATCCCTAGCTTTGTGGGCTCCATGGCGTACTGGTTAGCGTGATGGCCTCGTAGCCACGCTAGGTTCGATCCCGGTTCGATCCCGGTATTTCACGTAACCACGAAGAACTTTCCTTGAGAATGGAAGCTTAAACCACACATTCCTCATATCCCTCACCACGCCAGCAGTTGTAAGGTATTGAAAACCCTTCGTTAAACATGTTGGAATTAATAAAGGTTGTTAGGATTCTTTTGAAAAATTCTTCACAACATATTTCTTGATCAGGATAATTTCAGTTTTTTCAAATGAATTCTTCCATAGTTTCTGAGAAAATACAGCAGAGATTTTCTATTATCTTGATAGTTTAGTGAACAGACTGGGCTCAGAGGATTGATTCAAATGTGGAGTACGATAAATCGAAAAATTATAGTTCCCATGAGTATATGAGTTATACGTAAAAGGTAACACACAAAAAACTGGTTGAAATTCTGTGACATACTTCGATTTCCTACGTTACAAAACCAAAGGAAAGACCCCTTGAAAGGATTTGTGGTTAACTTGTGTTTCTTAACATAGAAACATCCGATAATTTCTAAACTTTCCACAAGTTTTTCTTAGTGTCTCCCTCCCTGTATTGATTCACGTGAACGTTGCTAACTTACATTAAAGAGTTTTTCAGAAAGTTTCCCGCTCTTTAACCGAATATTTTCATTGACAAAATTTTATAAATTGAACTCACATCTCAAAGCTTTGGATCGCGAGGTAAACGTGATATCCTGACGTGATCAGTGCTGTAAAAATTTTCGAAGCCTTTCATCGGAAAAGGAAAAGCAAAGCGAGTCGAAGAATTCATCTCTTGGAAAATTTATCTATCTTCTTTTCCCGTACGATTGCGTTCTCTAGTGCGAGTAACATGTTTATTCTTTACAGGAGTGGGGACATGTGTGATCAAATGTGTTTTGTTTGGTCACAAATTACTTTCCAATCTAATTTCTCGTGCGTGCAAATTGAACACTAGTTTTCCGTTAAAATGTACGCCACAATCGTTTAGGAAAATTTAATATGGGAAATTCAGAGGCAAAACGTGCTACTGAGACGTCTAACTCTCCGGCGAATGTTTGGTTTTTGACGAATACATCAGCAGATCATGAGTTGTATGGAGGCAACCTCGAGTGAAATATATTCGTGATAAAATTTGATTTATAACGAACAAAAATACGAGGACGACTGACAGCTCCATATTTTAGAAGTATCCATCAGCCGACGACCGGGAACAACAACTGGGACAGTGTGGGCGTACCTGGTAAGTACATCTGTTCAGCTCACTTCATGTGCTTTGTTAACCCGCTTCTCAGTTCTGGTGGAAAAGATCATACCATGAGTAACATTTGTGAGAGGAAGTTTAGCTTTTATCCATACTTTGGGTAAAGCATGAAGAAATATTGTCGTGTAAGTTGATTATTATCAACGGTTGTTCTGCACAGCAAACTCCTTTCTAAGTTTGAGCGGCTTGCTGTGGTATCGTTCAGCCGATGCAAAATTTCTGCCATCAGCGATACAAATTCTAGAACCTTGTATTCCTTTTGATGACAGGAGCGTGTGTACTGACATACTATCTGCACTCGACACTCATTTTACATGGTTTCACTAGCATGTCCGTAGGTAAAAAATAAAAGAAGGCGCAATTAGCAAAATATTTTTTCATTATTCGAAATTGATATTAAAAGCTGATGCAACAGTAAAAAGCCAGTGCAACAACTGTGCATAAGTTAAATTATAGTCATCAGTGCATCGCTTCGTACGTTTTTAAAAACAGAATAATAAAACAGTAGCAGCAAAGCCGCCCACGAAAATCATTAATGTCCAATCGTGTCTAAGAGAAAGTTTCTTAGATCTCAAATGTCACTCTCACCCTGAGGGTCACTAAGTAAGCAACAGTAGTAAAGGACCGGATTATGGGGAGAGAATGCTGACCTTTCCACTAGAGAAAAGCAACAAAGCACCCGAGTTAAGTAGACAGAGCACAGATCTCTGCGAGGTTCCTGAGGTGGCGTACCAGGCTGGCCTCTCCACCGATGCCGCGATGTACTTGTACATATAAATTAACCTCTCCGTCGTAGTGGGCCACGGGTGGATCAAAGAAGAGATTCATTCTAGCGTTGGGTAATGGTTTGCTTGTAAGTCAACACTCATATTTTGATTGCTGTTAAAGATAACTCTCAGTTGAATTATTAAAATAACTAAACTCGTCAATCCAAATAGAGTGAAAGCGCGGACAAGAAGAAAGCACGTGTGACTTCAAGACACGAAGTGTCACCGAATTCAAACCTAACCTGACTCTGGAATAACCTAATAATGGAGTGGCCTAACGCAAGGAACGTGTTAACCTCCGCAGCCAAATTGTACTCATAACCAATTTTTCTCTTGTAACAAATGAAGAAAACTCGTATCTCATTTACACCCTGCTGAAGACATAAAACTCGTAGTCCTGTTATGCTCCCCAGATGCTGGTGATGCAGAATTACTTCAGGGGAAAAATCCTCCTTCCCATGCGGGGCTGGGTGAGCCTGCAAGTTCTATCCTAAGGTTAAAGAACACAACATGTAAACGCTCGAAAACAGCCATGATACGCACACGTTGCTCCACAGGTAATTTTTCCCGCTTATTTCCTGCTTATAGTTCGTATCCAATCTACACGTGCATCTAATTAATTGAACCCTTAATTATTTAAAATTTCATTAACTCTTCAGAATTTCAGAGAGTGAAGTTGCATCTGTTGACGCTGAATAATACGCGCGCGGAAATATTAAATTTTAACCCTTTTGTGCAGAATAAAAATCTCAACGAATGGAAATAATAAAACGAAGATATAGAACTCGTGTGAAATTTGAATAGTTTTTATTGTCAGCAAACTAAACTTTCGACGAATTCGTCAAAGATGAGTAAAGATATTTACGATTTTTATCCAAGATTTAATTTCAGGAATAAAATTGTATACTTGAATGCGATGCGAGCCGTCAACCTCTGAGATGCACAAACAAATCCTCATCATGAGTGAGGCTTCTCATTTTAATGGAGGCTGAAATAAATTAGCCTATTTTACACACTTTCGAGCCGAGGGAAGAACCCGTGACTAACAACAGAAAAAAGCTCAATATGGAATGAAAAATAAAACTGAAATCTGTAAGCTTGCATTGTTGTGAGCCGCGCTGGCTTGTGGACGCCACCCACGCTTTGCGTTATCGCTTTGTGACGTCACTGCATCGAAAAT
Source organism: Orchestia grillus (assembly GCA_014899125.1). Lineage (NCBI taxonomy): Eukaryota > Metazoa > Arthropoda > Malacostraca > Amphipoda > Talitridae > Orchestia > Orchestia grillus. The sequence goes on along the minus strand of VOMN01139540.1, from coordinate 18,605 downwards.
AACATTCGGTTAAAATTTTCCTGTTCTGCAGTAACGTATGTGTTTTCATTATCACTCATGGGAAGGAATGGAATAAATATTTTATCGCAATACGATACTAAAGATAAAGATTATCGAATTTCATTGAAAGCTTAGTGATGGACGACAAAATGTTTTACCGAACTTGCCTATCAGAATGCAAACCATTTTTACTTTCTAGAATATAAAGAATCATATGATTTATGAATATAATATAAAGGCTGCAGCCACAGACGAGTTAGAAATGAATGCATCAATGAATGTCAATAAATGGTGCAATTTAAATTGCTTTAGCAGTTATTGTAGGTCTTTCCCCTGGTCTCTAAAGCAAAATTCCGTAACAAAAAATATAAATTTTTCGATATCCCGCTCGCTAGTGTTGTAAAATCTCCCATACAGCAATGTACTGAAATATGTAGTTGTACTGTACAAATCTAATGTCCAATTTTGCTATCGAACTTCCGGAACGAAAGTATAGATGTTGAAAATTTTGGTTCGTCTTTAAGGTTCTGCCCGAAGTCAAACTTGATGAATCGACTTGGGAACTCGATAAAGAAGTTTCGAGCCGATCATTTTTTCCCTTAAGATGCCAAGTCTAAGGCTGATTAAGATGAGGTCAGGATCTTACATAGACGAGCATCAGTCGCTACCCACATCCATGATAAGCTTTGAAACATGAATTCGAAAAGAAAAAGTCTTCGTGTTATTTGCTGAAGACAACATTGTTCTTTTTTAATTTTACTCCTAGAAACAGATGCATCTGATAGAACATTTAAAATTGAATGTCTGTGGTAGGCGGTAGTCATTAGCATTGGCTGATCATCGTTTAGAATAGACAAAATTTCGAAACTTCAGTGGCCAATGAGCTCCAATACCTGAAGAATAAGCTCAGTGCCTGACTATTGAATATTTACGGCTCATAAGAGCTAATTCAACGGTAGAATTTGATTAACACGGGCTCCTTTGTATTTTCTACCGTGCTGTCTCTCGGGAATTCATCTTGAATACAATGTAAGCCCATACGTACAAGAAGACGTAGAAGTAGCGAAAAATATCGTAGACTTAATAAAGAAAAATAACTGCAAAACTGTACCCTTCTTTAAAATGACTCCTGTGAGACTGAGGACGGTGAAATAATAGCGTCAAACTTGTGTTATGTATAGTCAAGCTGCATGAGAATTCAAAGATACGGCTTCAGCAGCTGTGGCTCGAAAACTACCCTGCCTATCATAAGGATCTTCTTGTATAGAAAATATAACATGGATGAAACTGACATGCACTCGATGTGCATGTGCGTGTGCTAAGCACTTCATTGCCTCAATGAAGAGGACCATTTATGTAAATTCTCAAGGACTGTATGAAATGATGGTTGATGTTAGTATGAGTTGAAGTAGTATCATCACTATTAGAGTCGATCTGGAGATGTTCAAATGTTATCGTAAATATTTCATGACTGAGAAGAGTTAACATTCGTCGTACTTGATATCACAGCACAGAGTGACTACGTATCGTACATGTTCAGTAAAGGTCTTTATGACCTTGCCTATGACCTCCAAGCCGAGGTTCTAAAATTTTATATAACTCGATATGAATAATTGTTAATATACTGACGTTTTGACTCTCCCGATGAAAGTCCTTGCACTACTGCTAAACATTAACTTGTACGTCACACAGTTAAACCTCCAACCACACTAATTGAAATTAAAAGCTAATTCGAGGGAGAGATAATCCGTTGCCGTGAATATTCCGCGTATGACTATTTATCACTTTCGTACCGGACGTTTTGGTTAATGGAACATGTATCCACACCAGTGGATTGTTTCCGTTTCATCCCATATCCATTAATATGCGGTGTCTGTAGATGAGAGGCAACGTAAATGAGAAAGCAAACAGTAATTTTTCAGGTGTCCAAGTTTGGCGGTGAACTTTCGATTCCTACTCCTTCGTGGACGTACCTAAAGTGTGACAACTTTTGTAACATGATAACCTACAAATACAACTGAGTTTTCTTCCAAGGAAAAACGTTAATTCATTGCAGTTTTGAAACTCTCCATGAGAACAGGTGCTGTGGCCGCCAGGCAAAAACTTGACTTGACTTTTCGGCGGGTAGGAGAAGGCCTTGTACGTCCAGGAAACTCTCCATCACCGAGATGCTACATAAGTCCTTTGATCGTTTTGAAAATTCCACGAATTTGACATTGTTCTTGGTCTTAGCACTTTTTGACATTCTGTAGCACGGGTGATGTCTAAGTCATACCATCATTGAATAATGGCGAGTTTTCAAGACTGCTTAGGAGAAGTGCACAGAACTTCTACGCTGACTTGTGAATTTACGGAGGTCTTTCTTGTGAAATTAAAAGCTCGTGATGCTTTAATACGACGAGAAATTCCCGTCAAGTTGCAGCGTTCTGTCACACATGCGCAGACCGTTTCGTGTCGTAAATACTCTCCCAACTTTATGCTGCGATCATCAGTCGTGCTGAAAACGTACGTCTCAACGCGTAAATTTATACAATCAAAACTCCGAGCTCAGAACCACTAACAAAAGTGGACACAGGACAAATCTAATGAGCACAGTTGAAATTATGATCGACATAGGAAAGCAAAGGTATCAATAAACTATTTCATCATGCATCGAACGATACAGAATGCCAAACTTTCTCACAAACATGGAATAGTATCCATCTGGCTACATCATCATTGTTCATTACTCTTATAAAGTTAAGATCCAACAAAAGTTGTCTTGAACTCGGGGATCTGCCATAGTTAAATTTTCAACCATACAAAGTATACATTGAATAATTTAGTTACCAAATGAAGATCTCATCGAACTTTTAACATTATGCTTAGATATCTTTGACAACATGATTTTCACGGTAAAATTTCATAGCTGTCTCCCCAATAGCTATGGGAACAAGTAGCTGAGTCCATAACATTGCCCTACCTAACGCCAGGGTTGGCTGGGCTTCTCTCATACCTTCATGCACACATCGTACGGACACAACGCGTCCCAGCTTCCCAGGCTGACTGTTGCATTGGTTTCGTTTCTTGATTGCGTCAAAAGTGTTGCCGTTGTAGATGTAGCTTTCTGAAGGTTCTGTGATTAATTATGTCTTCTGGTTATAGGCAGGTAGAAATAAAAAGATTCTATCAGGAAGCTCACATTAGAGAAAGCATGTTCATCACAAATGCGAGAAATAGCTGTTAGAGCACCGTTCAGTGGGCCCATTTAAATTTTTATCATTTGTAAAGCAATTTCCGTTCCTCTCATCATGGCGATGAGCAACCTATTAAGTAGGATACATTAGTAGCTTTATTGCTCGCGTTTTAAATTAGTTAGTAGCAGAATAATACAGGTTGTGTGGCGACAAACAAGCGCTAGAGCGGTGCTGCGTCAATGCTCGTCCATGATTGGTTCGGTGAGAGTGACGTACCTGTTAAAGGGGACCAATCACTTCCGCCTGACGCTACAGAACATCTGGAACTCGGCGCTCGCCGGTGAAAGAAGAGACGGAAAGAGCAAAATATTAAATTTGTCGTCAATGGAAAAAACACCATCGGACAAATGAAAACTTTTCTTGGGACTTCAGTGTTTTGAATAAGAGTCGTAGGTCGTATAATTCAGGTCGTGATTACAATAATTTTATATTTTCGTTCAATACCTGACCATAGAGAGTGGGAAATAGAAGGAGAGAGATGAAGAGCAAGATTAGGAGAGCGGAATTGAAATTAACATGCAGTGAGTTTGACAGTCATATTCCTACGACTTGAGTTGTTGAGCCCATTATCCAGGAACGTTTTGGTCTGTATGGCTGTTAATGGGCAATTCGTACCTTCGAGCTAGAGTGCTCAACAGCACCGGAAACAGGCAGAGAAAAATCAAGCCCTCGAAAAATATCAAATCACAAAAGTGCGAAAGATTAAACCTCAATTTACTTCAGCAAATTTTAGAGCTCTTGATTTGTTTGAACGTGAAATTGTCTAATTGGAAATCTCAAGACAGAGACGGAGAAGAATTGCTTTTGAAGAGCAGTGATTAAATTGAAATATTTTAAAAATCTGACTTCCGGGAGCTCTAGCACTCGATGCCTTGAATATTATTCCAGAGATTCCGTTCAGACAACTTTCACTCACGCGAGAGTAATATCCTTCATTAGTTTTAATGTGATGTCTCATATTTGTACCTAACAACGGTATTTACTATTTTGTTAAAAATACTTATTACCAAATTTCTGTTAATAAAATTCAATAAACATGAATTTCTGTTGATGATATGAAGGAATATTTTCAAACTTTGTGAAATTCTGGGTTTCCCACCTAATACGACTTTCAATATGAATTATCAAATTTAAGTCATTTATGCTTTAGCGACTTCTAAGTCAATCCTGTTTTATAACAATATTTTAATTTGGAATGACCAAATTTTTATAGCGCTAACACGTCTCTATAATCCGGACCGACTGTTTTCCCTGCGTTACAATAGTTCTGTCATCTACACTCACAGAGAGTTCAGTCTCAAGAAATGTATTTAAGATGACATTTGTTCTGCAACAGAACCTTCATGCACCGATAGTCCCATGTAAAAGATTCCGTTTTGCTATAAATCACACGTATGATCTGGTGATGATAAAAACACAGCAACGAAGCCGTTAAATGCGATCTAAGAAATTAGTATCCATGACAAATAATTTTACTAATTTATTTTTCTTAATAAGTTTATCGTTAAAGAAAAGTACACAATGTCATCATGGAATATTCTCGCCTCTAATAACTTGTTGACTTTTTTGCACTTTTGGGGAAATTTGTGTGAATTTGAAAGTTTCGAGAGACTTTGGTGTAAAATGTTACGAATGTCGAAAAGAAGGCTACTTGCTTGCTTGCTTTTCTGGGAATTTCAATCCATTCTTCTATTCGAACGAATTCTTAGGAATGGGTTGATGCGAACTTTGTGCTTCCGATAAAAAATCGTGAATGTAAACAAACATTAACATTGGTCGAGCTAAAAGCATTCGTCGCTTGCAGTGTGTGCTAACACTACACTTATGATTATAATGGCAATTTTTATGCATAATGATGAGAAGCAATTTTCATACACAATTATAAAGATCACAATATCAGTAAACTAATTAAATACGAACAAAATGCAAATTCGGTTTGAGATTATATTAGAGTACTGAAATGCGTAGAGACTGCAAATTCTGCGTTGTAGTCATAATGGTGTTTGAAATTATGCAAATTTTCAGCATACAAAATTACGCAGGGAATTATTCAAATTTTAAGCGTATATAAATATACTGAACACTGAGTAAATATTACGCAAACTGTGTAAAATTTTTTATGAAATTATGTAATTCACGTTTTCATAATTATGTACGTGTAGAATGATAATCTAGAAAAATAACTATACATGGAATTTTGTAGGTCATGCACATATAATTATGTACATAGTTATACCAATGATAAGCATACATAATTATGCATGTGCAAAATAATGTAAATTAAGTGCATGCATAATAATGATACATGGAATTTGGGCCGCGCTGGGTCCTGTGTCGGTGTTTTCCCGCGAGCGCGACGACTTCCGAGACGGGAGTTCGGTCCCGCGTGACTTCGGTGCGGCACCTCCTCAAAAGCCATGCGTTTATGCCCTTGAGGCTCAGGCCAAGGGTTAGGTTTTGTAGTTCAATAGGTATGGTCTGATGCATGTGTTAAAGACTAAAAAAAATCAGTAATGTACTTGAATTTTCAAAAAGTGGTACCCATAATTTTCCAGTTTCTCCAGCCCTAAGGTTGCCCATGAAAGTGCTGAAGTATTTCTCTTGGTAGAACGGCGAATATGTATTTGCACTATCATTTTGTCGGGTGAAGCATGAGGATAAAGTATTTTTGTAGAATGTAGTTCGATAAACAATTAAGAATCGATATGATCTTCATGTACTGTGTGCACCTACATATCTCGTGCTTAATTTTGATTTTGTTAAGCATTCGAGAAGATAAATTAGACAAGTAATAAATGGAATTGTGTTTGTGTCTTGTATTGCATAATTATATGCCTGATGGAATAGCACTTAACATTATATTGAAAGAATAAATTCTTCTCCATCGTATTGTTATCTTAGTAGCCTTCGATATTAACTGTTTAAAGTAAGAAATACACTACAACTTCGAAGATGGGTGGGCTCGAGGAAGAAAATGTGGAATATCATGAGCTTAGGGGCATCTTTAGCGTAGCATAAATTATTATAAATTTCGCCTCGATGACCATACTGTACATACTTGCTCTGCTACTGCAACAGACAACGAAACCAGATGGAAATTTTTAAATAATTCGAGATTTACGTCAGTACACGACGTACTCCACCCCTCATTTATGTTCTGTAAAGAAGGGGATAAATTTCAGTGAGTAATGAGTGTTACCACTGAATATAGTGTGGTCTGATCTCATTACCGTGGACGAATGACTGTGCATCATATGTATCACGTGCCCGTCCGTTAATGAAATTCAATGTGCCACAACCGTAGATTTTCCAACACTTTGAAGCATTTTTTATGAGTTTGAGACAGCCAGTTTTGTGAATAACAAAGAAAAAATATCGTATGCGTCACTGCGGATGACACTGAAACTGTTTGCCAATTGAACTTTTTTCTTCGTATTGACCAAAGCATTCACAGAAATCGAAATAAGTTCTGAACTTAAAGTTTCTTTTAATTCTAGTAGTAACCGTACTAGGATCGAAGCATTAATGCACAGTAGTAAGTTAGGCCAGATAATATTGCGATAGAAGTGGGAGATCAACAAGGATCTTTCTAATTAATTTTGACGATTTTCACGAACATGAAACAATGTTGAACAAATCCGTAGATTTTATGGATTTCTGCATTTCTTCTGAGCAATTAAGGTTTGAAAAGATTAATGAGAGAGTTAGATCAACTCTAAATGTTAATTTTCTGTAGTTACAGATGTTACTGTACTTAATTATTAACAATTTATCTCACGTATTGAATGACAGCATAGTGGCGGTAGTGAACGTAGCAGTTATTTCAAAGTCAACGATTCGGAAATGTTACTACGTAATTATTGCAGTTAATGAATATTGCCACTGCATCACAGTCAATGTATTTTGTAAGTTGGCAATAGTGACGGATAATTATGCTACTGCACTCACAAGAGTTGCAGCTTTTAATGCAATTACCTTTCAGTGCAGTTGCTGCTGATTTCATCATACGATCGAGTAGTATCATTTATTAACTAGCTCCACATTTACCATTACCTATGAATGGTATACTTATTCTTCGCATCCGATCTATACGGTAACGCGTCAAAGAATAGTTCTCCAGTGCGCACACTCGTCCACCCAGCGTGGCGTCCATAACTCTGTTTCATTGCCAACGGTCGCCGTTTTGATCAGATGTGGCGACCACCACCTCCCCTCTTCTCATTGCGTGCCCTCTACGCTGAAGAGCGCTCTGAGAGCCCAATCAATCCGCGCTGGATCTCAGGGGTACTTGTCACAATGTTTAATTCCGTGATTTCGAGGCAGGCCATAACATTCGTACCCGTAAGCAATAGGGCCGTCCTGTGGAGGCAATTTCAGCTCGCTGAAATAAATTACGCGGCTTCCCTTGCGCAGGATGAGGAAAGTTATTTTGAAATGAAAATTTGATCCGTCTTTCGATTGATGTCGAAGTTGTTAAACAATCAATTAGCCATGACTTCACGTTTTCAGTATATATTTTCATCAGCCAGGTTTAATTTAAGTCGTGTTAAAAGAAAATATCTCAAATTCCAACAGTAATTCAAAATCTAATATTCATATTCGAATGAAAATATAGAAGATTTTGCACCCGCAAGATGTCCTACTCATTGACGAAGTGTGCAGGGCAGTACGCCCAGTCAGTGTAAAAAACACGCGCGATACATTCTCTGTTCACAGGCCACAGTCGCAGTACATCATGCAGCAAAATTAGAGATCTTCTGCGACTACATAATAGCATCAATACACTGGTCAATGAGCTCGCTCTCATTCCATGCTCAATAGACCACCCCTCGTTGCGCAGGGTGGTGGCAAGCCTCCTGGTCCAGGTTTATTAGACGGCACGTTGTACGGTGTTTCATATCGAATTGGGACTGGACGACACTTTGGTGTTTGGAAATTTACTGGTGTATTTTTATCATGTTCGCAATTTCTTTTCAACTTACTATTAATTTTAGGTTCTTGTCGGAATACTGGTGTGCGGTGAGTCGCAGGGTAGTTTATAACTGAACAACGAGTTCTCTATGAGAGTGAAGACATTCAATTCAAGTTCGGAGTCCCTTGAAGAACACTTTATATATGTAGTTCATACAATTGGAGGGAGCAGTAACTTAATTCCTGTTATATTTGGCAGCCCAAGTTTCATGTTATAATCGACCATTTTTAGACGATAAGAAAGTCATGGTATGTAAAATATTGATTGTACCGAGCAACAGTAACAGTAAAGCTTGCACCGCTTCAGTAAGTCGGACAATGTCACGCCGAAAGAGAAGGGATCATTTAGTATTGACTTTGGAGAACTGGGAATCTATAATAAGGTGTGTTCCTACACAGCATCCCTCGCGCATAGAAACAGCAAGTTAAAAATGAAGATGAAGAAACGACGAAGAAGAGATAGCGAAAAAAATGTAAAAATTGTAGGAAATAAAATGGGCACGGAAGACAGAAGTCCCGAAGGCCTATCAATATCTGAGGTAACCTAACAATGCCTCCAGGGGACGCGCTGTCGCCATAGCATACAATCGACAAACATAACGAACCTAACCTTATTGCCTATCTTATGCCCCCGAAGGGCTTAGATTATGTACGTTTGTTATATGAATTGTTAACGTTGAGTTCAGTTCATATCGAAATTTGAACATGTTAGAGGGAAATAAATTAGTAAATTCACATAAGAGGCTTTACTAAGCAAGGTCTGCCAGTGCGAATTTTGTTCTTAAAAGCTTAATTAGGAAATTTATTTATGTTTTCGTCCAAAACGGCTCACTTTTCACTTTCACTGATACTTAGAAATTTCTCCTCATACCTATTTTCGGTACATATAGCACATTGAAAATTATAAGTACATCTTTTTACTAAAAATACGTATTTCTGTCTTCATTTATAGTTAAACTCGTGAAACCAACGCACGAAACTTAGATATATTTGAGAATCGAATAGGAAGTAGAAAAAATAAACCGATAAGTTTTTAACAATAAGAATTTGAGTTTGAAAAGCGTCGAGGCAGCTTGACAAGACAGAGGTCTGCCCAGGACTGCGCGCTGCAGGTACCCCACCTGTTTTCTGGAATCGAAAAGTATGAGAGTTCTTTTTAACATCTTTGTGTGGCGTAAAAAGAAACCTGTCTGCAAGAGCCCTTCAGCTGCCGTTATTAGAAGCCTCTCTCGATATGGTCTTCTTGGGCTTTTTCTGAGTCCCTTTGAGTTTTTTAAACAGAATGTCGTCGGATACCTAAATCGAAGGCTTTGTTCGAATTCAACGGATGTTCGTAAGGTGAACGCTAACGAATGAGTCGCTTGTACTTCTACGATTCCCAATCACGCAAAGAGCTTATCATTTTTCAATATGCTGCAAACGTCCCTTATTAGAGATAAAAAACGACGTGGATTTTTAGATCAAATGTTGTATATTTCGCGTTCACGGTCGTCCACACGCGGATCGTGGACACGTCATGCAATTGAACGCGGTCGTTTAAAAAGGTCTTTCCTTTGTGGGACTTTCCTTAGAGCGCTGTGGGAGATTGCTCCGCCCGAACGTTGCATGTGTACAATCTTCAGCTTTTCTAAAGAAAGCAAAGCTTACCTCGTAAAAGCTCGCTCCCAGTAATGACTCAATTTTCTCGGTGCTACAATTAACTAGCAAATCTTGATTTCCATTGAGAAGCGAAGCGTTAGCCTCATAGGTGTTTCGTTTTATCAAACGAATGTGTTGTTTTTTGACAAAGAAATTGTAAATTTCTTTCCAATACGAGTTCCGTGTGCGTATATCATTCAGTAACCGTGTTAACATTTTGCACGAAATAATTTCGGTTCCAGTCACAAACCTGAAAACCAAACTGTGTTTGTTAACGTGCCTTCGTGCAGTTGCGGCACCAGGAATTTCAGAGGCGGTTGCCCCCAATGCGCTGAATCATGTCTTCAGAATTTGATCTTACGGAATTCTCTACGGATTTTCATTGTATTCTCAACGTGTCGAGAAGTTCCTGTAGCCCAACTAGCGAAAACTTCTACAACAGAGTTCTCAATAACAAGAGTTACAACCGAGACATGAAGCAAAATAATTGCCAAGGACCGGAGCAACAACTCGGATATAAGATTTTGAATGACCGTGTCAACAACGTATGCTGCAACTGAAAAAAATTCATACACTTGATAGAGAATATGAATGCGAGTATGATGGGTTACGCGAGTGAACATTATCATAAGATTAAACATGCATTTGAATAAACTACATTAAAAAAGAACTAGAGGATGTTATCTGATTTATTTTCACTAACACTGTAAATCCTAGTCAGAAAATTAAGATAAAAATATGGTTTTCTTTATCGACTACTGTAATACATCATTCCCACCACGAAAATCGAAAACAGCCTCCTGTATTCAATTTTTCACTATTGCTATTAACATTCCTACGTGTCAATTACTTTGATAACAAAATTAAACGGAGCAAAAAGGTATGATATGGTTGAAGATAAATTTCAACATATCTACGCATGTTAAACTTATTGCGATCTGATTTTAACATTTAGAATTATTTACAAATTATCTCTTGTACGGGAATGATTTTTCTAGAAAATGGGAAAGATGGCGCGCACCTGACGCAACATTCGTTCATAAGCGAAGTAACTTCAATACAAATTTACATGATGACAGCCTGGGGCAGACCAGGGCAGCCGGGGCTCCCTGTAGTGCTACAGAGCCATCGCGTCCACGCTGCAGTGGTGCAGCTAACGGAAATTCGATAACATCGCCGATCATCTGTAAAAAATTCGCAGCCGTGGGAGAGGTGCCTCTTGTAAGGTCTGTGCAGAGGAACCCTTGTGCGCAAACCGCCTTGAAAGACACACAAAATTTGAGCTTTAAAGGGAAATACGATCTTTTAAAGAGACACAGGTTGGTGACGGGACAATCCTGCGAGGTGGGCAACGTGGAAGGGACATTTGTGGAATTACGCTAGACTACAGGTACTTCGGAAAAATTTATTATTCTTGTCTTTGTTATGCTTTTGGAAATGGTAAAAATAGTAGTTGTAGACTGCGAAGAATAACATTGGAGCAAAAGAAGGCTTCCCATGCGAGTGTGAAAATATTTCTCCATTTACATAGAAAATAAAATATTTTTCCATTTACAGCTGTGTGTCGCACGACATGTGACGTGAGTGATGCATGCAAATTGATTTATGTAACAACTTTGGTTTCTCACCTCTTGCACACAATTCGCTTATGTTCAACGACCTTCAAACACCTGCATAAAACTTCAGAAAGTCTAAATCTAAGCTAATAAATCTTAAACATCTGAAATATGATTAACGCGAGTTTCAGGAACCGATATACGAACAGTGCTTGCATGCATTTATTCATGAGTGGTACTGATTTATGAACGAAAGACGGATTTTTTTCCATGATGAGACGATGCCTTAGACAACTACGTTCGTGTCGGACACGATTGAAGAGCACGGTTATCACAACACCTGAGATTAGGGCTCCGAAGCTGCACGAAAAGCCATGATATTTACAGCTCCTTGTTGCTTGTGCGTATGTTTTCAAAGAAAAGAAGAGGCTGAATGCATAAGAGCTTCAATTCTTGGGTTGTGTCGTTTCAAATTATTCGACTTGCTCCCTGAAAGATGAGAAGTTTATGGTAGGGAGTATCCGGCCAAGTGTCCTTTGCGTATATTAACGCCTTAACGTACTATCCCGAGATATCTCGTGGACGTGGATGTTGCATGCACACGGTCAGTGTGGGTAATACCGACCGTGAGAATGCACCGCCGGCCTTCTCGGGGTAATACTTTAAGGTGTTAATAACGTACCCAATATCAAGAGGTATCAACAAGAGCAGTTGCAACAAGAGCAATAACAACCAGAGCAGTAGCAACAAAAGCAATAACAACCAGAGCAGTAGTAACTAGAGTAAATATTAAATAGCATGGAAAATATTTACGTCATAAGAAGCAAGTAGAGCGTGTTATAACAAACAAGTAACAAGGTTGGGCAATTGTTTGCTGAAACCGATCTAGCTATCTGTGCAGAGGTGAGAGTGACATATATTATTGCATATATCAAGTGCACTATTCCCACATTCCCACTACGTGGGACCGTTGTAATAGCAAATACTCCCGACACCCTGTCAACTGGTGTGCCGCGCCTGTCAACTGATGCTCGGTGCCTGTCAACTGGTAAGCCGTGCTTGCCAACTGATGTGCCGTATCTGTCAACTACTCTACTGTATCGAGCGGAGGGGTACCGCGCATACCAACTGGTGTATTATACCAACCTACTGGTGTCCCGTGCATGCAATCGGTGTATCGTACTAACCAACTGGTGTACTATGCCAACCGAGAGGAGCACCGTGCCTGTAAGGTGGTGCACAGTGCAGAATTCGGGTACCTGCCACGTGTTGTCCTCATGGTACTACGTCGAGTCGCCAGGTGCACCACATCAAGGGTTCAAAAGCACCACACAATTTCGACAGGCCACTTAGCCATAACTGGTGAAAAAATGACTTAATTTCATCAAGCAACTCGTAATACTTTTACCAGCGACAGAAAATGCGTTAAATGAACGTCGAACTAACAGGAAAACAAGATACAGGCGCCACGTTATGAGGCTAAAGTATTGGTGAGATTTACTTAGTATACTTCATGTGAGGGATACATAAGATATACTTCAATCGTATTGGAGCAAAGAAAACATGAATAAGAATCACGTCTGCCACTAGGTGAAGGAGCAGCCATCCCAACTGGCCCTACGTCTTCAATAAGAATTGCGATGTTTAGCAAGCGTTCGTATTTGAAAAGTTCGATTCTTATGAACTCGAGGCTACATGAAAAACTTGGAGTGGCATTCGTGCAGTATTGCAATACTTTTTAACCCATGAGATTCAGGTTAATGTTATCAGAAAAAACGGTGATTTTTAATCTGACTTTTGCTCATTTATTCTTACCTGAGATAATCGAATGAAAAATAGCTTCACTTGCTTTTAAATACGGAAATCAACTCGAGGACTTTGCTGATGCGCTGGTGCTCTCTGAAAAATTCTTAACTCGGTTTTAATCCTTTGAGATAACGGAACATCACGAGTGAAAAACCAACAACAGGGGAAAGAATATTTATGCTCAACGAATCTAATGGAAACTAAATGCAAAATTAGCGCAAAAATTAAGGACATAAGTTTTTAAAAATCTAAATTTTCAACTAGATTAATTCCGTTACCAAATATATATAACAGATCGAGATACAAATCCTAAGGGAAACATTCCAATGCGGAAATAAGGATCGCGAGCGGAAGGAATCACGAGTCTGTTCTCGGAATGAGGAAAGCAGCCGTCCGAGTTCTGGGAACGCGCTGGCGGTGCCGTCCTTCCCCGAATGGAGCTCCAGATCGGCACCACGAAAACAACTGGTCCATAGTCGTCAACTATGCGATATCAACTAAGAACCTTGATTAATTCCAACACGTTTTACCGTTGGATTTTCAATGCCTTACAATTACTGGCGTGGTGAGGCATGTGACGAATGTGTGGTTTATACATCCTTTTCCAAGGGAAGTTTTCGCTGGTAACGTGAAAATTCCTAAACTGAGCTGAGATTCGAACCCAGGTCCTCTCGGTTACGAGGCCATCACGCTACCACAACACCATGGAGCCCACAACTAGCGCAAGTATCAATGAACAAGAAAAACATTTGTGTTGTAAATCGCAAATGACGAGCGTTATAAGAAGCAAATAAGAAGATGTAGCGAATATTTGCTGGAACCGCTCCAGGGCTCTGTCATGCGGGCAGACGACTGTACATAGCTGCTGGAATCCGCGCGTCCTCACGCTCCGGTGCCGGGCGTGGGAACTCGACGGTTTTTAGGGCATGAGCGCAGGTGGCGAGCTGCTGTGCTCCGACCGCTCCAGCGACCGTGGGCGCGTTCTTTTTTAGCATCATCGCTGGGAATGTTTTTTAAAAACATCAACGGAACTGGAATGCAGCTTTTGGAAGTGAGTGGAGGCAGGGGCGGAGTGGGCGGCATTACGGAGCTAATTTTTTATTGTGGGTGCGGGAACTCAACGTGCGTATTTTTTGAAGCCTGGCCACCTTAATGGGAGCCGTTTAAGCGAAGGAATGTGCAGGAAGGAAGGAACACAAGGTTTTTGTCGCTAGATTCCCATATTGATCAACGTCGCTCAGGTATTTTTTATTCGCGGTGCAGCTCTTGGTAAGCTTATACAGTGACGCTATACATACGCCAGTACGAGGGTGTTGTGTCGAACGGTCGTCAAAAAACTGGTATGTAGAAATGATATCAGCGGCTGTTGTGTTCGCGCTTTTTGCACTGAGTATCTAACGGACGGGAATTTTTTTTTAAAAATCCTCAAGCACTTAGCATCAGGTATAAATCACATGATGAAGTAAGGGTCAGGTAGTGTGGTCAGGATTAGGTAGTGAAATAAATGTTTTCGTGAAATTTACATGCAATAAGGAGTGAAGTATATATTTTCGACGGTCATGAAGCTTTTCTTCGTAATTAATTTATGTGAACTCGTGAACGTCCTTTCCTTTATTGAACCAATTTTCGTTTTTGATAATGCAGTAATAAAAAATTTCATTGATGTTGAATGTTTACGAGTCCGGACAGCAGTTAAAGATTTGTACAATTTATAGTCCAGCCTTTCACACTCCATTTCTAGCACGTACACACACAAACCTGTTCTCGTCATGCTTCAAGACTACCACTCCTTCACTCCCCCACCACTTACTCTCACACTCCATCATGACTCTCACTCTCCAGCATCACTTCCATACTCCACCAACACTCCCACACTACACCACTCCTCCCACAATGCACCATCACTCCCACACTCCATCAACACTCCTACACTACACCATCACTCCTATACTGCACCATCACTCCCACGCTCCACCATCACTCCCCCAATGTACCATCACTCCCACACTACAAAACTCCAACACTCCCATACTACACTATCCCTTTCACATTCTATNATCACTCCCCCAATGTACCATCACTCCCACACTCCAACACTCCCATACTACACTATCACTCCCACACGACCAACACTCCCACACCACCAACACTTCCACACTCCACCACCACTCCTACAGTCCCCAACTCCCATGATATTTTGGTTGGGGATGTAATCAACAATAAAAGCCCCAAGTTTTGAACTTGGCTTCAAATGAGTCTAAGTCAGAAAGGATTTCCAGATTTTCCTATCGTCCGAGTGGGATACAGGAAAACAATTTAACATCTTCGAGTTTTCAGCAGAAAAAATCGATGACGTTTCATGTGCGAATGGGAATTACTGGAGGCTTGTATTTACTTTTTAGCAGAAACTTACAGTTCCAGCATCGAGTTATTGTTACCGTTTACAATTGCAATTTATAGGTGTTACCGTTTACAATTGCAATTATTGTAACCAATAATGGTTACCAGTTACTGCAAACGGTAAGAATTACTCACTATTATTGCAAATTGTGGGTGATAGTCAGAGTTAGTTTAGCACAATATAAAGCTTCTCTCATAGTTCATAATTTTTAAATCATGAATCACTCCTTTATCCGCTTTACATAGTGTTACCTAGTATATTTATAGTTATGATAAAACTCTCGACTGGAGTTGGCATACCCTTGTTTATCAAACTTAGTGCATAATAATGTTTTGCTTGATATGTATACATCAATATATTGATTCTTACGAACAACAATTTTTCAAGCAATACGGCGAAAACAGAATGGAAATATTTCAATTTAAACCTGAAATTTTAGCTTTCCAAAAAGTGGAGAAATTTTTTCGCAGTGCCTGCATTGTACTGTTGCAAATAAAAATCTCCCAAAACGATTTTTTTTAGAATGACTCTCTGTATCAGTTCGTCCGTTTTTGAGGCAGTACATAATTTTTTTTATATTATTTCATTATTTTTACACGCATGAATAGTCATCCTTTCCCATTTGGCAGCAGCAGCGTCACATCGCTGCGTGCAATGACCCTCTGCCTCACTGCCTTCGGAAGCCGCTTCACGATTAAAATATAATTGGAATCAATTAAAATAACCTTTTTTCTTATGAAAAGGCGCTTCTTCTGAATTTTTCTGGGATATTTTGATAGTGCTTTATCGTATGTATCATATTGCATCTCAAAAAAGATTGCCCAATATCGAGATTCATCAACGACTCGTTGTAAGGGTTGCAAAACTCTGTCGGTCAGTTGGGTTAAGTTTAGGCTAAGTAACTGTACGATCAAAATTATCCTGATGAGTTTTTAATGATGGATTACCCATACTCATAAAAGAATCTTCAATGAAATGTGTTAGGCATCACAGGTGATAGTCTGAGTTAAATTCTGTTCCTCACTGATAATTTCTTCCAAATTTTTACTGGGACCCTGTCTTACTACGGAAAATACCACAAATAAGTCGGTGCAAAATTCGTCTGTAGACAACGTACAGCAAAGAGTAAACGGTAGGCCTCTTGCCACCGGAACATAATCTGAGTTTTGCCGATTACGTTGGTCTCAGCCTTCAGACGCTCTCAAAACGCGCCCTGACTGCCTGCCATCCTAGAGCGGACAAGGCGTGAGAAAGTCAAACAATGGTCTGGAACTTTTAAAAAACTACTCCGTGGTAAAAGGAGAAAATTTCTAGCTGCCAAGCTCGCTGAACAAAATATCATGTGCCGGCAGCAGTAACAGCTTTATGAGTATTTGTCTTGATGCATTATGCTGTTTTTGGCGAGCCTTGCAGCGTCCTGCGATCCATACGCATTGGGATGCAAAATTTGGGTGTACAAAATTATATTTAAAGGCAAGGGCTCGCAACTCGGAAATATGTGATGACGGTTCAACTCAGTTTTCTTTTAAAAACAAAAGAGCATGTGCTTTCAGGTGCAGCAAATTCAAAGGGTATACAAACTGCTCAAAGTTAAGTTGAATTAAAATTTTCACTGAAAATTTTTAGAACACCAACAATATCGGGGGCTTGGTCTGAGATCGGGTTTTGAAACGCGTATTTATGCTTTGTTCTGATGCGTTCTGTGCACAGTAAATGAAGTTTGCTACTCCTAGCCGTCCCACTGCATGCTATGGAAATGATAGCTATTCGCAGTCCCCTTCAAAACTCACTCATTTAATAAAAGTGTTTCTAAGAATCATTTAATATTTGCTCCAACAATTAAACGACTGGCAACAAAAATCTCATTTATGGCTCCAAGAGCTCCATGGCGCACTGGTTAGCGTGATAGCCTCGCATCTGGGAAGTTAAGGTTCGACTCCCGGCTCAGGCTTTGATTTTCACGTAACCACGGAGTACTTCCCTTGGAAAAGGAAGCTTAAACCACACGTTCCTCACATCCCTCAAACGTCAGTAGTTCTAAGGCATTTGAAAACCCAACGGTAAAACGTGTTGGAATTAATAAACGTACTTTTTTCAGGATTTGATGGCGAAACATCGACAGGTTTTTGTAGCATACACTGAATTTGATGTACACAAAAGCAAGCCTCTAACGCAAATTTTAAAAAAGAATCAAGAGAGAGAATCGCGTTGAGAATAACACGCTTTTATTTTTACCTGTATTCATTCGGCGAACAATTGTCATATACAACAGGTGAAGTGCAGCATCTATTGTCTTGATCATCAACGTATGTACGTTCATTCTGTATGGCCGATGAGATTATGATAAAGCTAACATCACGAAAAATAAAAAAACTTACTATTTTAGAGCAACTACAAGAATAAGTAACAATAAAGTTTCAAAATAAATATAATGAAGATAAAATGTATTAAAAAAACTGTGGCTAGCTTGGTTTGGTTCACTCGTACTAATATTCACCCACAAAATTCTGTTGAGTTTGTTTTTCAAGTTTTTTGCGGTGACATCCGAGAGCAACAACAGGCGCATCCACATACCACATGATGTTCGTTACACAGTATGCTCTCTAACTGCGTCATGCCCCATCATCGTTCTCTTTAGTGCACTCGTGACATCTCACGTACGTAGAGAGAACGTAACAAGAACGGCTCCAGTGGGGAACGCTTGCTCTACGGAGAGTCGTGGTCTAAATGTTAAATCTGAGACTATCCCAGCCTTTATTGAACTGAGTTTATTTCCCTGCATCACGATAACAAACTTTTTCATTCGCGTTTATTGTTTCAGAATTCCAAGCACTGTTAACGACATGTGAATAGTCTAACCTCCTAGACCTCCTAGACTCCATTTCTCCTACATCACAAATTTATTAGCGTATCGCTAGACATATTTAAGTTTGAGTTTGCCTTATTCCAGCCTTCCTGTTGCGTAAAATGATGCTACGCTCTGCAGGGTGGGGGGAA
>VOMN01139514.1:0-13407 GCA_014899125.1 Orchestia grillus | reverse complement strand
TGAAACGTAAATGGTCGTGCCTGTGAACGTAAGGAATTTCGACCTTGGCTATTGCGCAACTGGTCTAATTTTTGATAGGGTTCCACTGTGCCTTGCATTCTCACAAAAGGATCTTTTGATCACTCAGACAGGATTTGAGCTGTCAGGGGGATTAAATAAAATGTTGCGTCTACCATAAAATCATAGCGACGTTGAAGAGCTTCATTATTCACTGGAGGAGCAGTGAGTGAGGTCCACTTTCGTTAATCATGCTATTTTTTTCAGCTTTTTCAGAGAAATGCTGCGACGTGCCAATATTACCTTCAAGGAGACGCTGGTCGAACTTAAAGGTTAGTTATTTTGTTTGCTTATTTTAATACCTGTTGATAAATTGTCTCGTTTAATTACCTCCTTTAGTGAATGAATTCATGGGCTATCAATTTATCGAGTCATTCTCTAAGTTCTATCTGGATTGTATGCAAATGAAGAAGACTAGTGATCAAGTCCCACATTTCGGTAAAATTTCATCATCGTAGTTTCCATGATTAGCTCGCTTCTTTTCCTCGACTCATAAGCGACTCGCAATATTGGCAAAGAGAAGGACTTAAATGTCAATTTCGACCTCTTCATGTTTCGACCCTGCGCTGCCAAAATCACATCCTAAAAGATTGAAGAACTTGGTTGGGAGAAAATTCTCTCATCTGTCTTATTCTCGCGACCTGCCACCTCAGTCTACCGTTTGCTCCGTAGTTTACAGAATCATTTGGATGGTTCAACTCACTCAAGCCATCAGGGGATCGGAACTGACATTGCAGAGGTTTCTTCAGAACCGGAAAAAATTTTTAGGAGTAAGATGAAGAAGCTTGTAAGGGGATGGAAAAGTCACTGGCACTCATGAAACTACTTTAATGATTGAATTTTAATGTAAGATTTGATCACTCGTTTTCTTTATTTAAAAATGGGCAGAACTTGGGTACGATAGGCATGGAACGTGATGTTATATTAAGCATAGTGGCCTTATTTTCTTATTGATATACCTGCATATATTATCTGCATGCACACGGTCAGTTAAGTAGCTATCAGTATGACGTCTACAGTATTTTAAAAACTGTATTCATTAACGTAAAGGTGGTTAACATACGTCAAATGAGTTTTGAGGAAGATGAAATTTTTTAAATATCAATATAGAGCTACAGGCGTTTTTCTTTTCTAAAACTTCTTTGAAGCAAATTATTCGATTTTGCGTTCGCTAGCATATTTTTTGAGCCAATCATTGAGAAAACCCAATGTCTTCGTTTGAGGACAGTAAGAAAAAGTTACGTTATTACTTTTTACTTATGAGCAATTCATATCATGTTGGCGAAGAGTTCTCATTTGAACACACCCAATGTAAAGCTTACTGGCTGTGATACAGACATCTGGAATGACCTCGTTATTGAAGCCATCTTTAAAACGTAAACAGAAATCGCAAAATTAAAAACGTTTGCTAAATAGGGTAGGGTTCGTATTTCATGTCAGTGTACTTAGGAAAAGCCCTACAGCGCGACAGCTGCAGCCCCTGTCTTCTTGAGGGGCTGCAGGACTCAACTGCAGCTCTGAGAGCCCTGCACAAGCGATGCCTCCTTTCGGTCTGCCACCGAGGCTTTGGCCGTCATAGTTCTGTCTCAATTGTGCTGTTGCGGGCTTCCGATTGCTTTTCACTTGTTAACCATTGCAGTTATGCTGTGGATGGGACCATTGCACTTATGCTCTGGTTGTGAACATTACAGTTATGCTGTGTGTAATGATGGGTAATATTTAGGAATTACCAGATAAGGAAAGATTACCTGATCAGATCAATTAGATATTTTCATTGAACTCGCGGAACGTTAACCCTTGACTGCCCATTGTGCCTTATTTGGCGCATCAGTTTTAAGCTGGGAAGTATTTTGTAAAACGCCAAACAGTCTTATTCCAGATACACATAAGGCTACAAAAGTTTCTCGTATGAAGGCAAATGCTGCGTTACTATAAAAATAATTTTGTCGTTAAAGGGTTCAGATCATTTCTGGTAAAGAAAATGAGAGCATTCAATTAATGAAAAGAAAAAGCATATCCACACCCGAAGTTGGTCACCAGCAAGTAGGCAGCTCATTCGATTGATGAACACAAATTTGATGAAAACTTGAAAGTTTCTATTCATAATGATAGTGCATTGGTTACACTAGGCTAGGTTAGATGATCGCGTATACCATGTATAACCTACCTCGGAGGCAAAGGGTTAACTTAATATAATATAGACGAGGTTGAGTCAGATGCAAAGGAATCAATCTTCAGAGATGCGCTCCGTCAGGTCTGCAAGGAAGTTTTGCTCCCCTTTTACGTAGTTCGCGTTAAAGGAGTAGCTCTGTAGTGCAAGCGCTTCGGTTTGTCCGATCTTTGTTCTACCGGATACACTGAAGTGGTGCGGGATCCGTGCTTTTTATGGACTTCCTTCCATATAACCTTTATTAATTCCAACACGTTTTACCGTTGGGCTTTCAATGCCTTACAACTACTGGTGTGGTGAGGGATGTGAGGTTTAAACTTCCTTTTCCAAGGGAGGTACTCCCTGCTTACGTGAAAATACCTCGACGATTGAATCGAAATTTGAACCAGGGTTCTCTCGATTACGAGGCCATCATGCTAGCAGTACGCCATGGAGCCCACGTTATCCAGATGCCGTAGAGATAGTCGTGGAACTTCTCTATTGCCCATTTAATTGCGAGACTCTCTTTCTCTATGATGGGATAAGCCTGCTCAGTGGTGGTCAACTTACGACTCAGTAATAGTATGGGGTCTCTTTTCTCCTCCAATATTTAGAGGACTGCACCCAAACCCCTGCCACATGCATCTGTCAGCAAAATATATACAGTTCACCATCCTGAACGATAAGGTCACGCGCCTTATTACAATCTTTTCCCTACAAACCTGTCCACAATAATTTTGCGAAATAACTTTGCGCAAAGTATCACGGAAATTACCAATCTATGATGCTATATTTGGCACAACTTATAAAAATTCAGTAACCCCAAGAATCCCCATTTTTTATTTCGAGACTGAAGAAAATTTCTCAACTTTTCCACTTTCTCCGGATCGGAAGTTACGACGCATTTCTTACCATGAATCCAAGAGACTTAACGTTAGCACGAGCGAAAATTCACTTTCCTAAGTTCAGGGTTAGTCAACAAGTTTCAATCTTATTGAAAACTACTCCCAAATGTTCCTTATGGTTCTCAAAATTTTCACTGGAGGCAAGGTCATCCACAAGAGTAGTAACAAAAGAGTCGCACCCAGTGGCGACATAGTTTTACAATGCAATTACATTACCCACTCGCAAAACGAATGCCGAATGGTACAACTGTAAATTCGTATTGCCCAAACTCTGTCACAAAAGAATTATATTTCATCGAGCCTTTAATCAACGAAATCTGGAAGAAGGTGATCGTCAAATCAAATTTTGTGAGAAATTCAGCTTTATGTACCCTCTATCGATGTCTATGTTAAGCATTGGTAGTAATCAACACTCACAGATGAATTCAACTATCTAAGATCCACAGTTAGTCGTAAAGTTTTATCTTTATTTCCCTCTATAACCACTGGAGCGGCCCACTCACTACATTCCTGTATAATTTCTAATTCTAACCATCTATCAATCTGTGCCTTCACATTGCCCTTCAGGTGAAACAAAATCTTGTACAGAGAAATAACTTCAAATTTTACGTTTGAGTCGATGTGAATTTCATACTCCGTGCAATTTACTTCTCCAGGTTCTGAACTAAACACCTCATTAAAATTGCAAATTATGTTTTCCAACACTACTGACTGTTTTTCTGCCAACTTATCGATAGTCTCCTTCACATTTTTTGGCATCAGTGAAATTAGCCGAAAGTAGTATCACCCATGCATATCAAGTAATGTACGTTTTTAATGCTACTCATAATTTCATAGGGTCCCTTCCATTCAGCCTAGCAACTTACTCAGAGAAGTTTGCAGTAGCAACAAAATTTCATCCTCCTCCTTAAACTTATGGTTTCAGCAAGATTTATCATAGTGAACTTTTTCTCTCCATTTACTTTCCCGCTCATTTTTATTAGTTAACTTCATGAACTCTGCCAGTTTTTCTCTCCTCTGCATTACACACGTGGTAGCAGTAGCCTCTTCAGTTACGCTGTACCTCTGCAGAAATGCTTCCTTAGCCAGGAACAACGGACCCTTTACATCTTATCCAAACAAAGCCTCAAATAAAGGAAATTCTGTGGAAGTTTGAGGAACTTCCCTGTAAGCAAACTAGAGCGGCTGCAAATATCTATCCAGTATTCTGGTTCGTCAATAGAAATTTCCTCAAGTACCGTTTGCTTGGAATTATATGGACTCGTGTGGATACCCTTTATTTGAAAGGTATTAAATTGCATTACCCTAGTCATAAACTGAGTTACAAGATCGTGAAGGATTTCATTCAAGAAACTTGCTTTAGAATAAGTGTCTATCATAGCCTCGGCTACCGTTTCACTGTATGGTTTAAAGCGGAACCGCATCATCGTATTTGGTTGCAGGATCTACAGTTACCAAGGCAAATCTATTTCCCTTCCTAGATTTAGGCAACTCCAATTATGTCCATAGACTTTACTGAAAGGCTTACAACAGAAATATTTGCTAGCAATACTTTAAAGGGTTTATTGACAGTATTTTTTGGCCCACTTCACAAAGTTACAATAGTTCTTTATGTCTGAGTAGCAACCAGATCTTAAGAAATCTACCAAAATCTTATCCTTCTTTTTCTAAATACCTAAATGTCCAGACAAAGCCTCATGGGCTAATTTTATAACGTGCGGTTTCAGTTTTGAAGGGATTAGAATTTGTTTGATTAGATCTTTAGAATTCTTACTATTGCCACTAATTCTAACCAATACTCGATTTATCATCACAATTTTAGGATACGTTCCTGCCAGATCACTAGTTTTCTGGGGAAAAAATCAACTTGCAATCCTCCATTTGTAAAGCTATTTGCTCGTCAGTTGACAATGGTCCCAGATCAAACGGCACAGCATACGTACTAGCCAGGGGTGAAAAATCAGGCTGGTTCTCCGCTCTAGCTAGACTTCGAGTGACAAACGTACATGCCACAGACTTTTCTGTCAGAGCAGCTTGTTCTGCACCACGGGGATACGGCACCTGCAATATTTCTAAGCGAGGTATCGAATGGTAAGTTATCGACACAAACTGTGTGCTAAACTTCATAGGAAGGGCAATCTATCATCTCTTCAGCCCCTGGTGCTCTAATTGGATGAGAATCTGTGAAGCTAAAAATAACTAGTGTTACATGATCTACTCTTACTTCCTACAACACTGGTTTTTACTAGTACTAAGGTTGCACCCGTATTTAACATTATGACCATTACAAATTCCAGGGGCAACAGGCAACGTATGCTCGTATTCATTTTAGATTTTATGGCGACATAAACTTTCTGCTCGCTCTGGACTGATGCTGTTTTACTTGCAGGACGATTCTGAAGTAAATAACCAATTTCTCAAAACACTTGAAGCAGGAACGGTTCTTGAAAGTTCCTTTCTTAAACTCTTTCTGAGAACCATTAATGGGGAATGACTGTCTTCAATAATTTGTTGAATGACTAAACTTACGACAAATAAAACGTTTCCCTCTCGGTACATCGTGAAAGTTGGTCAGACTATTTCCCTTCGAATTCCTTCTCCAATTTTTCCCGTGAATCGCTTGATAATTTTCAGCTAGCTGACTAATTCTCGAGGTGCAGGTGAAAACTGATTATCCCGACTAATTTCTCTCCTTATTAGCAAGAACTTTTTTTAAAGAACTCAACTAACATTAGAAATCACAAAACAATTTAACATTGCAGTTGTGCTCTGGTTGTGACCACTGCAGTTGTGCTCTGGTTGTGACCATTGCTGTTGTGCTCTGGTTGTGACCATTGCAGTTGTGCTCTGGTTGTGACCATTGCAGTTGTGCTCTGGTTATGACCATTGCAGTTGTGCTCTGGTTATGACCATTGCAGTTGTGCTCTGATTATGACCATTGCAGTTGTGCTCTGGTTATGATCATTGCAGTTGTGCTCTCGCTGTGAACATTGCAGTTATGCTGTGTGTAATAATGCGTAATGTTTAGGAATTACCAGATAAGGCAAGATTAACTGATCAGATCATTTAGAAATTTCCATTGAGCTTTTGGAATGTTACAAACATTTATAAAAGAGAAAACGAGAACATTTAATTTATGAGAACAAAAAAAAAACATGTACACAGCGAAAATAACCTCCTCCACCAAGTAGGGAGAGTTTACGATTAAAGGCTATTCACTAACTTTGAGGTTCTATCACTACTCTTCCATAGATCAAACTCAAGACAACCTTGCCGAGCGCCCCACTTCCGATACCTGTAATAAAGTTACAAAGTTACAAACCAATTCAGTAACAGTTGCAATTTCGTATTAGAGATATCTCACGCAGCGACTTGACTTCAACTACTCCGTGACAACTCGCTCGTCCTTAGCCCGTCTTCTGCCTGAATTCTGAAGCTACGAAGGCCGCGTGACTAAAGTCCCTTCGCTTCTCCTTATTCTATTTAATCAGTTTTAAGTAAATTAGTTGACCTCACTAGCTTGTGGATGTGACTTAATAGTTATTTTCTGATTGTGACCATTACAGTTATGTTCTAGTTTTGACCTTATATGTTATGCTCTGGTTTGAACATAGCTGTTATGCTCTGGTTTGAACATAGTTGTTATGCTCTGGTTTTGAACATAGCTGTTATGCTCTGGTTATGGACATAGCTGTTTTGCTGTGGATGTGACTTAACAGTTACGGTGTGGATGCGACATGGCAGTTATGCTGTGGATGTAACCATTGCTCTTCTGTTGGGGATGGGCCCTCGCAGTCAAGCATTTACTGTTATAGCCAGGCTGGCTGTGCTTGTTTTTAATGCGGTCGGTTGTCCGAGACCAGCAAGAAGGAAGTGAATGCAAAGTGCCTCATTAGTTCTTGTCTGACAATGGGGAGTAAATGACATGTGGGATTTTTCACGGTGCTGTTTCATCAAAAGCAGAAAATGAATGTGTGGGTTATTAATATTCTCATCTGCTATCTGTGGTTCTCATTTTATCCATGGGGCTCTCAGCTAATTTTTTCCTGTGCTCAAACATTTTGGTAACTGCATTGCGTGCTTTTAAGTAATAAACTCTTTGAAGCCTGCATAGCTACCTCCTAATTTTCCCTGTAATCCAATACTTTATTAAACATTTTTTGAGCCGGAAGACCATGGAGATTCTTTGAAACGACAGGCAGGCAATACGTCGTCGCTTTATAATGGTTTTAGTTAGACGCTAATGGCACGACTGACAAGGTATGGTGAAATTTAAACCACTGTGTTTAGGACCCAATAATATTCAATACAGGGTGCGTACGTTATCTCAGGACACCTTACGCACTTTTAGAAAAAAACAGCTTGCATTAAACGATTATCTTGATTTTTCGTCGACATTAACTGATCTCAACTAAGAATGTATGATTTGTATCCGAGATCTTGATAAACAACATTCCTTACTGTTCCTTCAGACACTTGAAGATATTTGGCAAGATGTTGCATTGACTTTTGCTCGTGGCTAAGTCATATCCATGGTTTTCATTCAGCTCCTTTCTAACTTTGCTAACGAAAGATTTTGCAACTTTCAGAAGTCTTGCAGTTTATAAATTGCTGTGTTTTGCTTTTTATACACTATTACAGCGTGTCTTTTCATTTAGTTATAGTAGTATCTGCCATGGAATCTTCTGAAATAAAAAATACACTAATTATTATCGGGCTAGTTTAAGCTACAAAAATATAAGTGTCCTTAGATACCTTACGTACCTTGTACAATCCGCTTCTCTAATCAAAGGATTGAGGGTGATACCAAGCTTTTTTGTCAATGACTTTATGCTTGGTCACTTTTCATTAATCTTGCATAGAGGAACTATAATTTTTTTCTAAATTGATCAACATTTAAAAAAAATTTGTAGCTAATAATCAAAAGGCATTGTCATGATTGTTTAGTAGGTACTGTATTACATTTGTATGTGTTATTTATTGCTAAAAGAAAAATGAAATCAAAAGTTTACAACACTTACATTGTTTGAGCACTCCAGTGTTATTTTGTGAACCTAGAACTTTAATTCAAGAATTTAATTAATTAAAAAAATTATATTTCCTTTTACTTCTAAGAGTTTTTTTATGATGTGCATTGTGTACTTTTTGCCTAATCTCATTTCAGAACATTTTTCCATTTTTCTGTCTCTTGTTTTTTATTACAACCTTTTCTCTTTTGATTACAACCTTTTCTCTTTTGATTACAACCTTTTCTCTGTTGATTACAACCTTTACTCTTTTGATTACAACCTTTTCTCTTTTGATTACAACCTATTCTCTTTTGATTACAACCTTCTCTCTTTTGATAACAACTTTTTTCTTCTGATTATGGCTTGTTCTCTTTTGATTATGGCGTTTTCTCTTTTGATTATGGCGTGTTCTCTTTTGATTATGGCTTGTTCTCTTTTTATTATGGCTTGTTCTTTTTTGATTATGGCTTGTTCTCTTTTGATTACGGCTTGTTCTCGTTTGATTACTGCTTGTTCTCTTTTGATTACTGCTTGTTCTCTTTTGATTACGACTTGTTCTCTTTTGATTATGACTTGTTCTCTTTTGGTTACGATTTGTTCTCTTTTGGTTGCAATTTGTTCTCTTTTGGTTAAGATTTGTTCTCTCTTGGTTAAGATTTGTTCTCTCTTGGTTACGGCTTGTTCCCTTTTGGTTACAGCTTGTTCCCTTTTGATTGGGGCTTGTTCCCTTTTGATTGGGGCTTGTTCCCTTTTGATTGGGGCTTGTTCCCTTTTGATTGGGGCTTGTTCCCTTTTGATTGGGGCTTGTTCCCTTTTGATTGGGGCTTGTTCCCTTTTGATTGGGGCTTGTTCCCTTTTGATTGGGGCTTGTTCCCTTTTGATTGGGGCTTGTTCCCTTTTGATTGGGGCTTGTTCCCTTTTGATTGGGGCTTGTTCCCTTTTGATTGGGGCTTGTTCTCTTTTGATTGGGGCTTGTTCTCTTTTGATTGGGGCTTGTTCTCTTTTGATTGGGGCTTGTTTTTTTATTAATTGGGGCTTGTTCTCTTTTGATTGGGGCTTGTTTTTTTATTAATTGGGGCTTGTTCTCTTTTGATTGGACCTGTCTCTTTTGATTGGACCTGTCTCTTTTGATTGCACCTTTTTCTCTTTAGATTGCACCTTTTTCTCTTTAGATTGCACCTTTTTCTCTTTAAATTGCACCTTTTTCTCTTTAAATTGCACCTTTTTCTCTTTGGATTGCACCTTTTTCTCTTTGGATTGCGCCTTTTTCTCTTTGGATTGCACCTTTTTCTCTTTGGATTGCACCTTTTTCTCTTTGGATTGCTCCTTTTTCTCTTTGAACTGGGGCTTTTCCCTCTGCATTGCGGCTTTTCCTCACTGCATTGCGGCTTTTCCTCACTGCATTGCGGCTTTTCCCCTCTGCATTGCGGCTTTTCCCCTCTGCATTGCGGCTTTTCCCCTCTGCATTGCGGCTTTTCCCCTCTGCATTGCGGCTTTTCCCCTCTGCATTGCGGCTTTTCCCCTTTGCATTGCGGCTTTTCCCCTTTGCATTGCGGCTTTTCCCCTTTGCATTGCGGCTTTTCCCCTTTGCGTTGCATCTTGTCCTTTTTATTAGAATTATTTTTTCTCAAGGCTCCCATTTGCCTCGCTTTACGTCCACAAAAACTGCCAAGCCATGTGCTAACACTTCCTTTACTCCCACAGAGAATTTTGACTGGGAGGTTAACACTTCTGTTACCTTGTCAGAGGGCAATGCTCTCTCATGCACTGAAGACATAGCTGCTGAAGGAGTCTCCTTAGGTGCCTCTACTGAAGGTGCTCTTGCAGATGCAAACACTAGTGTTGCCTCTACTGGAGGCACTGATGCAGAAGTAATCTCTAGTGTTGCCTCTTCTGGAGGCGCTGATGCAGAAGCTAATACTAGTGTTGCCTCTACTGGAGGCACTGTTGCAGAAGCAATCCCTAGTGTTGCCTCTACTGGAGGCGCTGATGCTGAAGTTAACCATTGTGTTGCCTCTGCTGGAGGCGCTGATGCAGAAGTTAACCATTGTGTTGCCTCTGCTGGAGGCGCTGATGCAGAAGTTAACACTTGTGTTGCCTCTACTGAAGGCCCTGATGCAGAAGCTAACACTTCTGTTGCTTGTTCTGAAGATGCCAACTCAAAGAACGCCGACATAGATGAGGAAGACGAGGAAAAAGAGCCGGCCACACCGTGGTCTACTGCTCTTGACGAATTGAAGACGGCGCTCAAAGACTGGACGACATCTTTCTTCCACAAGACTTACGTGAAAAACGAAGCGAATATGTTCCCTAAGGTTCTCTCCTTCCTGGAGGATGGTGACACCCTGCTCCTGTATGGCTAGTAAGTCACCAACAGGCTGTGGAGTCGTCAGTTGTCCCGAATTTGTTTAAAAATAATGAACTTTTAACACTTTCAGTGCAATTCTCGGTGTAGGGAAATTTTATGTTGGCAAATGTCTGTTGTGAGCGTAAGAATGAAAGATTTTGTTTTCACAGATTTCGTGATCCTATTAATTTTCTTTTATATCTAAACTAGCTTATTCGAGTAATGGACGCAAATTTTGGGAAAACTTGAACATTTATATACATATATGTTAGTGTCATTGTTACGTTAGGTTGGATGATCGCGTGTACCATATGTGGCGCACGTTAGAGTCAAATTGTTAAACTTAGCTTTCGACTTCGGAACGAAAAGCTTTTTCTTCATTACACTCATGGTTCTCTGCGTTATTTTACTTCAAATTCTAGCCCTTTGTGCAGAGAGATAACTCATAATTAGGACATAAGGTTGCTTAGGAATACAACGATGCATCATGAATCCTCGTCCCGCAGTTCACGCTTGATACTGAAGGTAATCCAGCACGCTTGCAGCGTCGGCCGGATGATGCTCAGCGTTGTTGTGATTGACAACTTGGCTGAGCATGAGGACTCCGGGGACATGGTGGGCGCCCTGCGGGACACTGACCTCAACGGAGGCTTTGTGCTGCGAGCCCTCATCTCAGACCTCGCCAGTCTAGTGTCCGTGGTGAGTTACATGTCAATTATTCCGCTCACTCTGGGTGTGCCCGTACTCTGGGGGTCAGCTTAGGCTTCGATCTACTGTTGATAGCGTGGACAGAGGTGTAAGACTATTCGTGGTTGTACTTGGTAGAGAGTTAGTAGCATATTTTTTGGGGTTATACTCGGTGGAGAAAATGTTATTCCTTGTTCAGGTAGAGAAAATGGTGTTATGTTATATCTGGCTGTGCTTCAGCGAGAGAAGATTGAATATTGTTGCTAGTGGTTGTGCTTGGTTAATTAAGAGAAGGTGGTGTAGTGTTTGTGGTTGGACTTAGTGTAGGAAAGATAGTGTCATTTAGGGGACCCAGAGAAGGTTCTTATTGCTGCTTTTTAAATGGGTGAAGTATAAAGAGAAATCGAGGACTCAATGTGTACACAGTAATAAAGTGACCAAATTATCAGTTTGAAATGTTAATTAATTTTACCAAATTTCATCAGGTAGGATATGGAGTATGAAACTTGTCTATTTCTATCTACACGAAGTAGAAATGAGCAGTTTATATAAATTGACTTCACTGTGCAGCAAAATTTCCACAGTTGGCCATTTATTCGAGCTTGTGATTTCTTTAAAGCATATATGCTTTCTGATGGCGTGTTCGGTTGAAGTAGGTCTCACATTTTCTCTATTTATATCTTTCACAGCACACTTGACTTGCTTCATACATGTAGGACAGCTTTTTCTGAAGGAAGCTAGCTGTCCGTGAGACCAGACAAGTGCTAGACAGTAGTGTCTATAGCTTATTTGTGTACACTCTGTGGCGCAAGTGGTAGCGTCCTGTTCAGGAGGTACCTCGCCCAATTCCGGGTAGGTGCCTCACACTTCTAATGAGCGGCATAGCAGTGTGCCTAAACTTCTTCTGAAGATACTTGTAAGTTGTAACTCGGTACGCTTTTTAGTGGCAACGTGCAAGAGTTGAGGGCAGCTGTGACGTTGTCTAAAATGCCTTAAATATATGCTCAAGTTGTGCTGATACTTCTAAGTTGATGCTATGTCCTGAGAGGTTATAAAACGAAGCCATTATGAAAGTTGCATCACTTCGTATAGAGCAAATTTGCATGTCTATCATATTGGCACGGTTAGTTTCATATTAAGTTTTGTTATTTTAATCTGTTTTTGGCAGGGTGTCGAAAATGATGCACTAATTCCCTATTAATTTCTGGTTAAGAAAATTGCTTTTCAAAGCTAAATGCTCGCGGGGAAGTCTGCTGCGCCGAACAAATCCTAGCTTTTGGAAGTGATAAATGGTTACGTACGCTCGTCTTTCAAAATGGTGAACTTTTAAAGGCACACGTGAGAGAAATTACTGTAGAAAACTAGAATGATGCGTGTTGATAAATTGGAAAAAATTACTGAGTCCAAACTGGAAAAGAATGACTGTAAACAACTTGGAAAACACACGCTGCAGAAAAATTGAAAAAATTGTTATGAAAAAAGGGATATCAATTCCTGTATACAAACTAGAGAGAAATAATTGTATATCAACTTGAGAAAATTCATGGAGAAAGAGTGAGTAAAAATCCCGTAAACAAACTAAATAAATGTTCATGTTGAGCTCGTATAAAAGTTGTGTAAGCTAACTACATTAAAAATACTTCTACTCAAACTGGACTTGTTGTATTCTAAATCAAGTGCCCTTGAAAATTATTCAAATAGCCCGTCCCAGTGGCGGGATGCATGAGGCGCAGTTAGTGCGTCGGTATTGCGAGTAATGCTGTTGTCGCAGCCAGTTGTCTGCCGAGACATCTTTGTGTCTTAACTAGGAAAATAGTGGACGTCTTGGAGGCTCCATCTTCATACTGTCGTCAAAAATGCACTTCGTCCCCTGATGACGGTTGGAGCAAATCCACACCGAGAGTTTTGGCTATTTTGGAAAGAATTTGCCTTGCTCAAGTCATACTACTTAACGAAAAGTTTTGTGTTTGTTTGTGACATACGGCTATAGATAGGCCTCCAGAGCTTCTACCTTACGAACCCGTTCGAATTCCTTCGATTTTCACACTTTCATAGTCTTCTTTCCTCTACTTTTTCGATGTGCCGAAGATCCTGTGTAGAAATACACTTTGTGCATAGATTCCCAGTCTCTAGTCGATACTAAAGAGTGGGTCCATTCTTTTTTGGTGCGATATAGCCCGAGTCACCGAAGAATCGCAATCTAGGCACCACCACCCCTCAGAGGGCATAGGATAGGCCATAGGCAATAGAGGT
>VOMN01139505.1:0-10520 GCA_014899125.1 Orchestia grillus | reverse complement strand
ATTTGGAAACATCCCCTGGGTTTTATATTTATTACCCAAGCTTCCGCACGCTTAAGCAGCGTGCATTTTCAAGGGACGAAGCATCGAAAATTTTGGACATATGACCTGCTACGCCGTAAATAGGCTACGCCGACAAAAATAAATGCAATATTGACGAGGAAAGTTTAACCGAGATCGGGATTACAATGGATGAAACAGCGATCGAATTTGAAGAAATAATACAGGGTGGCGCATAAGTAACTCACCCTTTTAAAAAATTAATAAAGATAAAAGTATACACTGGGTATCGGTAGACATGATACGACATGTAAATAAACTTTCATAGTTCCTTTATCGTTTGCAATTATCAAATCTCTTTACCTTTCATACTTTTTTCTTTATTAATTTTTTTAAAGGGTACGTTAATAATGCGCCGCCCTGTATCATTGGCTGTAATTTTGCAAGGTTGATCTAACAAGAGGGTCATATATTTAAAAAAATTATAAAGACCTGTTGGTAGAATTTAGATTGAATTTAGTGAAACAAGCTTCAAGGAAACGTCTCGGTCGTACATGAGAGTTCTTGGCTAAAATTTTTGGTTGTTCAAAATTTATTCAGTGTCCTGTTTCTGCGATGTGCTTAAACAAGAGAAGATTATTATTAAGTCTGAACTGAATGTTATTGCTAAGATAATATTTCTTCAATTTGTTTCCTTGTTTCACCTATGTGTACATTATTAGAATTTTGACTACTTAGTTAATACATGACATCTTTATTTTATTTCAATTTAATTTTGTTTTCAAGAGAGCTGAGACTTCTGCCTAAGGGGTTCGAGAGTTTGCAAGACAGTTAAATTTGGAAAGGTCTCAAAATTTAGGCTACTCTCTCGCTGGCGTTCTTGATGTAAGGACCATCCACGTATCTAACAGAAGATGGGATTTAATCTTGGGTTCTTCTGCAGGGCATCGTTGTCATTACAGAGGTAATAAACCGTTTTGGGTATCCGTTTTCTTAAAGGTCTTAAATAATTTTGCCATTTTTCATATGCTAATATGCTCGGTTAAACTTGCGCTGTCAATATTGCATTCATTTTTGTCGGCGCAGCCTATTTACGGCGTAGCAGGTCATTTGTCCAAAATTTTCGTTGTTTCATCCCTTGAAAATGCACGCTGCGTAAGCGTGCGAAGGCTTGGGTTATAAATATAAAACCCAGTGGATGTTTCAAATATTTACCCTACAGAAATATAATTCTACATGAAGCGAACTAAACGTAGTGTTTTCGTGTATGGATATTATTAAAGAAAAGAAAGAACAGTTAGGGCTCATTTGGCTGGTTTTTACATCTTATCGTTTTATCTTAGCATACACAGAAAAAATCCTCAGTGGAGAATTGCCAGCGAAAACTTCTCATTCTGACTGACAAATATCATAGACGAATTCTTAGACAGTATTAGGAGTCGCCAGGGACATACAGTATAAGTTACAATAATTTATTATGTTTTACTAGGACATACGTGACGATACTCTTTGATTAAAATCTCGCATAGGACACCAGCAATGTCCCATTGCTCTACGTATAAAGTAATACTCTTTTTTTACTATCATTTTATTCACGAACTCTGAAGACAATATCACATATTTATGTACCCAAATCTTATTTCAAATGCATGAATCAATCACACGAATGGGTTAGCACGCTCCAGCATGATGCTAATTTCTTAAGTGCAATATAATCAATGAGCTGTCGTTTTGTAGACACAATCGCCGTAACATGTGCGCTGAAGAAGACTTGGACGTCTTCTTCAGCTCACCTCTGATGCACCGTGCAATAAGTCAGTCTTTGTTTCATCATGGTATGAATGAAGTTGAGAAAAAATCCTAATATT
Source organism: Orchestia grillus (assembly GCA_014899125.1). Taxonomy (NCBI): domain Eukaryota; kingdom Metazoa; phylum Arthropoda; class Malacostraca; order Amphipoda; family Talitridae; genus Orchestia; species Orchestia grillus. Next base: position 8,655 of record VOMN01139505.1, on the reverse strand, counting down.
CCGAAGTTGACGTTTCTTGCACGTAGAAAATACCCTTTCATTTTTGTTAAACTAATATGTAAATGAGGCGGAGCAATTAAATATTCACGTGAGTTGGATTGAGAAGACATTGTTTGAAAGAGACTTATTATACCTATTCAGCTTATATTATTTTCAGCGATGGCTTTTCCATTCACTCGTAAACCACTTAATTCTTTGTTTAAGTGTGTATGTGAATCAGACCCAAAAGTATTCGATTTACTCGTGCGCACGACGGCGCAAACATGTAAGAATATGAGACGAAATGCTCAGACTTCAGAATAATACTTCCAGAACATTTCATTTTTCCCGCTTTAATCCTGTGCTTAGTTCAGAATGCTGAAGTACTTTGCAGTCTTTTCCATATTGTTTAAGAACATTTCCATAATTTAATTCAAACGGCCGTCTTGCCGCCAGCGGAGAAACATGTGTTACGCTTCGGGATTCCTCTTAAGCAAATGGAAGTGAACGTACGTTTACTTTGTGTTACCGAATATTCCAGTTTATTTTTATATTTACCTCAGTCTGCAGCATAGAAAATTAGAAGCTGTAATGGTTCTTGGGTAAACGGGAGGCAAAAAATATTTTTCTTCTCAATTTAGCGGTGCAAACATTTCTACTCAAAGTTGAAGGAAAGTTACTCGAAAATTTTTTCCTTTTAACTTTGTGTTTGAGGCTTTCAAACTCGATCTCCATTTACTTCCCTTCAGAAGATCGGATAACGCTGGGGATTTTGAGCCTCCACCTTTCGAAGATCGTGGGCGAATGGCAGCCAAGCGTTTTCAAGCGATTTATTATGAAATGCTTTATTTTCGTGCTCAAGTTACGCAGAACAGCGACGGTCTAAAACAGAGGGCCCGCCAATCTCCAAAGTAGCGCCACGAATCTGGGCCCAGTCCCATTAAAGTCAAGAGCAGAGACTGATGAGCTACCAATCTGCGCTAATTTACTGTGTATACGCAACGGGCGCCTCCCTCCCGTCTGAGGATGGCACACACAGATGCAGAACACTTGTTGTCTCTCTTGTTAGTCTGTACAGCGGGGACGCGTTTACTGGTAATACAGTACATGTTCCAAGCCCCTGACTCCCATTTCTATAAGCTTTGGAAACGGTATAGCGCAAAGAACACCGAAATGATACCGTGACCGAATCGATACCGTCACAGAAATGATACCGAGGTTAAGAAAACTAGTCTTTTCCCGCCTGCTGTGTCGAAAATCTTGGTTAGTTTGGATCTGAGTTTCAATCCCCCCGTATTTATTAGTAAGACCTTACTCACTTACTTACTTATTCATTTGAACCTTACTTAGTCTGTAATTGACCGGCACGGACACACATCAAGTCGACCTCGTGCAACTGTAGTACTCGCCATCGTCAATCATCATCAAACACCTTCGAACTACACTGATTTTTACCAATATTTCGCCATCATGTTCCCAGGCATCATGTATTGATGATTATGAATGCAGAAACAGCATTAAGCCCAAAAAATTGTCAATAATATATTGAAGAAATACTTTACTAGCGGCGAAGGCCGGCTGAACAGGAGCCAGCTGCATCATAAGTTATGCACGCTGACATAAGTGGAAAAACTGGACCTAAATATACCGACACGCAACGAAGAATGAGTGAGCTCCGCAGTGCCGCAAATACCAATAACCTGTTGGGAGGCGTTCGTTATTTTCTGAGTGTTAAATCACGCGCGTAAGAATAAATGCTCACGATATATACATCGCTCAATCCAGAGATAAGTTGAAATTGCCACCATCGTGCATTGATTGGCATTCACGATTGTACTACACTACAATGGCCCGGAGATTGAATGAGTCACTATTGCTGCGAGGCCGGTCCGGCAGCGGACAAAGGGTACGTTAATGATGTGTTGCCATACACTCAAAGCCCAAGGCTTAATAAATTTAAAACACATTACTGTTATGAATGTGTTTTATCCATGAGCAATGAGAGCGAGTTATTTTACGTGAAATTCATGTCCATTAACTTCAAACTATTTATCAAAAACCATAGCGCTTTGGAGAAAATACATTCACAATTGAATGCGTACCTCAATTATGGCACTTTTTGATGTATGAAACGTTTCATGTGTAACAAATCCACGCCCAGAACAAGACGTACAATGCCTGCATCCATCCTGCGTGGTGGCCGCTTCTTTCAGCCACGCGCTGTAAGCTCCGTAGCTCACAGGCGCTCCCCGGTCGCTGCAGTCCTCGGTGCTGGTGTGGGTTCCGGCAATTATTTTTTGGGATTTGCCTCGTTTTATACAATTGAAGCGCAAAGAAGATGAATGAAATGATCGCTTACATTACTGCGCGATCAACAGCAAATTAAATTCAACTCGTGGGGAAAACAAGAAGGTTTTTCCAATTTACCAAGCTGAATTCGGAAAACAAGAATCTTACACAGGAATTGTAGCTAGTGCTGCGTAAAAGCTTAGTGCTTTTAACGAGGCATTATCTTAAGTGGTACCTTGATAACCTAGTTAAAAGCGATAAAAAAATTATTCTACCAATGTGTGTGGAAGCAAGAAATTAACTTTCGAATACGTGGAACATTACAAGATTTCTCATAATGCAAGAAATTAACTTTCGAATACGTGGGACATTTCAAGATTTCTCATAATTCTCTTTGATTTCATTTGCTCCAGAGCTCTCCTCAAGAAATGATCATTTCTGCATGTTACCTACAAGAAGTTTATTGTCCCTCTCGTCAGGGAAAATGCTCGTTGGCATCACGAGCAGGGGTTATGCTGGCGTTCTTTACTGCGGCTGACAGCGAGGGGGTCAAGCAGCACAGGGTGGGTCAGAGCAGCGTCCTATTTTGAGGAGCTGTGCTGCCTCTGCCAGCAGTCCGTTGCCGGATCCACAATTCCAATGAAAGGCTCTAAATAGCCAGCGATGCCATACAATGGTAACTGCAGTACGCTTCGCTCAGTAGGACGTTAATTTAATGGCTCATGAGATTGGCTTGGAATGAGCGAGAACTCAGTAGATTTTAAAAAGAAGGACTAGAAATTCTTGGCCGATGCCTGCGACAGCGGCTGCATTGCGGTAAGGCAGACAGATCGAAGGCACATGGCTTGTTCGGACAACAGTTCAAAATGAAACTAATTTGTTTGGCTTTTGTGCACTGTGACCCGAGCGTTCCCAGTGCTGGCATCATCGAGCTCACATGACGCTGCGATCGATGGGTGCCTGGATAGACACGTGAATTCCGGAACGGCCTATACAGCGCAGTCTTATTTTATCGCTCTCGGTCTTGCTGGGTATGTATCGTGAACTCTTTTTAGCATGTTGACGGTATGAACGGTATGCAAAGCGTGTGACGGTAAACACAGATATGCTTTCTGGCGTTTCACGAATTAGGCCATGCCAAAGCTTGGAATGACTAATCCAACAGCAAGTTGAGCTTCTAAAATGACCCTTTACATAATATTCTCTAAAGAAATTAAGTCTACACTGTGCAATAAAATATGATCATGCAGCATAGGTTTAGACGTCATATACTTTTACGCCAGTCAATTAGAAAATAATCTCCCTAGCAAAGATACAACGTTATTGAGAGCGTCATGTTAAGGATAACACGTTGTAGCATTCAATCAATATGCAGAGTACATTACAAAAATAATCTGTTATCCGTTATTGAATCACATGTGTCATACAATATTATTTTCAGTCCAGTTTCACTTTCCTTCAAACTTCGAGTGCACGGCTTCAAGCGTTTCAATTCGAACGTAAGCAGTTTGTTTTGTTCACGGTGCGATTCATTTCTGTGAATGCTTGAGAAGCCCTCTCCGTTTTCCTTTTGTTTTTGTTAGTGCTGTCTCAATACTCGTACGTCAATATTTTCATTGGAGAGGCACTGCGAGGCTGCCTTTCTTCAGTCAGGCGTGGAGAGTGTTTTGCTTTGGAGTTGTTTAGCAAGTTGGATTATGTGAAGGAGACGGTGAATTTTTCTGCTTCCTAATTCTGGAACTGATATCAGACTTTGAGGATGGACGAGGCTTGGGGAATGGGTGTCGTACCTGGACAGAATTGTACCATCGAGGAATTTTATGGCCTCTGCCGCGGAGTCAAAACTGAGACAGCGCGCTTGACTGCCTTTGGGGAGACATTAGTTTCCAAGTGAGCCACAAATTACCCACTTGTTTTTTGGTTGAAAATACTAGACAGCTTGGAATCTGGTGCAGGCAAACAATATTTTGACCTACTGTGCTCACGCGCTGGCTGTAAATAAGGAAAAGCTAAAACCTCCTAGCATGAGTAGTGAGTCACTTTTTATCGAGTTAAATTAAATTAGCACAAAATATGAGTGAATTAACGAGGTAAAAATAAAAAATATATACTTTCGGTAATTGTCAAATGATTTGGAATAAAGAACCTGATTACTATTAAATGATTAACTAAGCTCCTGACTAATTTAGCAGTGCACACATCTCATTCTATTGAGCTTAGAAGTTTCAAGGTTTGATGATCATTCAGAACACACACAATTTTGTTCTCTTACAACACAAAATGTAATTAGATAATGACTTACAACCTTGTTTCACATTCAATCTCATGTATTTCTTCGTTTGTGATTGCAGAAAAGAAGTTCTCTAAGTTATCCGACGCAATTCCTGCGTTCGTGAAAAATGGGGACAAAGTTGGATGGCGACACGCTGAGCGCTTCGTGGAGTAAACACATCTGCGATTTGTTGCTCACAGAAAACCAGCAAGTGACAACTGCAGCTGCGGTGGCGCTGCCTACAACCATAAATGGTGCTCATTCTCCAAGATCAAAGGTGAACGACGTGTAATAAAATGTTCCTGCACCAGGGCATCAGATGAGGTCGGAAGCGGAGAGGGGTCAGCAGCGGCTGATGGTACGAAGTTCTCCTGTGCACCAGCTGCGTGCCACCAATTGAAGATTTTCTCATCCGTTAAACGCTAGTCCTGCCGCCCCCTGATGTAAAGAGAGCTCTCTTTGAATACTCTTGCTTTAGATATGAAATATTCAGTGTTCGCACTCGCCAGTTGCCAGGATCTCTGGTTCTTGAGCGCGTAATTGTATGGAAGAACCTGAACGGATTAGGGAATATTGTGAACTTGTACTTCTTTCATACCTCTTTTCTTGTTTATTATGACTTAGCAAAGAAATTATTCATTTTCAATTCATGCAAATATAAAAGTTTATACTTCTGGCATTAACGTCGCAATGGCAGAAAATTAAAGGAAAGTGAGCAGAAGTCAAAGCTGCAACAACTGTGCAGAGGTCCACATCCGCAGAAAAACAGCTGCGACCTCACCCCCCCCTGAAAGGCCGTGCTGTACGTCAGGTTGACTTTTACCCGTCACCGGACGCTGCTGCTGTAAGAGTAGGTGATGTGATGCCATGCAGTAGCACGACAGCTGCACAAATGGTCGTTTGGAGACTCGAGACAAGCGATTAATGTGACACACGCGTGCTCTAACGACCGACAATTCATTACCGTCATGTGAAGAGCATTTGCTCTAGGGAATATTTGCTCTGGGGGAACATTTGCTGTGGAGAAAGTGAAGTGTGGGCTGTCAAGGAGAGCCACGGCCTTTGCGCGAGGTCCTGGTCATATATATGTCCGCGCTGGTGCACCTGCATTAAACTCCTCCAATTTATTGTTTGCCGTTCCTCTGCCTTCATTACGAGACACGTTGTTGAGCCTACCTGAGCGCCGTCACTCCAGACACGAACCTGGACGCCGCCGTTAAATGGGACGTGATCCTAGCCTGTTAAGACGAAGTAGTCTCTGTGCCTCAAAATACCACCGTCTGAGGTCGTTTTACAGAAATAATACTTCAATAATTGAGAGCTCATCGTAAGCCAAAATGTCGCCAAGTATAAAGAGGCAACTGTCACAATTGCTGCATGCTGAATTATTTTCAACATTTTGCTTAAGAATTAAAGCTAAAGATTATCTTCAAATGAAGTAGATGTAGATGAAACCACTTCACTATCAGGAATGGGAACTTATAAATTTAATTAGCAGTATCAAATACCCATGCAAAAGAATATTTTTCATATTCATTACTCGTTAGAGAAAATAAATCCCACTGATCTAAATTTGATATAAAGTTGTAGTCGATGATTTCAATTGTTATAATCAAGATGTGCTCAGTGAAATTTTACGGAGTTGCGATGCAATTTTGGGCACGGATATAATGAATATTATTCAATTTCATTGCTAGCACCCGGTACCTTACCTAGCTTAGGATACTATGGCTCAGAGTTCTCGGCTACTCCCATAATTTGAATTCTAGCATTTTCTGTTTATTTGTACCTTTTCAAGAGCTGTTTCGCAAGTCTGAAGCTTAATTCAATTTAAATTCCCCAATTGTTAAAGAAGAAATTCCCTATGTTGTATGTATTCATTGAATTCCTTTTATATTCGGTCAGGATGACTTCGCAGGCTGTGCTCTCTACCTCACATCGGTGCAGCGCCTGAGGCCCCAATTCTCCAATTGAGTTTGAGCCTAGTCAGTCCGCAAAAGTTTTGTCCCCTACCCTCTTTTGGGAGCCAAGTTGGGGCCCCACAGGCAACTCTGGTTGGGGGAGCTCGCTATGTTTCTCAGATGCTCTCATTTTCGCAGAAATTACCTAAAACTAACATGAGAGGAAGCGTCATTGTACCTTTTTATTATTTACTCTTTCTAGACCATTTACAGCGACCGTATGCTCGAATTCATGATTGCTTAAGTTTAACAAAATGAGCGTCGTTGATGGCTAAATAAAGGTCGATGTTTTAAAACTTCAAAGATTTTTTTAATGTTCATTAGCGGCTCTTGGAAGTTACTGCCCGCTACCCCAGCTTGCGCTCTCGCCAGTACAAATTATATTTTTACTTTTGAGGGGCTGAGTTGTGCACATTTCTAAGATAAAAAGCAAGGAAGGATCATCTTCTACGTGAACTTTTGAAAATTTTAGTATATCCATTTGAAGTTTCGTCAGTGTGTTGAGGCCATAACCTTCTTTGTGCATCTATTACGCAGGGTGAGGCAGAGAGGATAGAACATCACGTCGTTTCTGAAAATTAGAGAGCGCTACACAACGGCATTTATAATTCAGTACTGATGTTTGGAGGTATTTTCCAATGTTCTTATTTGCATAATAAATAGAGAAATTTAGAATACAAACAGATTCAGGTAAAACTTCCTTTGTACCCTCGGAAAATGTCAGCCGTTTCTCCTGGACTCTGTAGTTCCTAAGCAAATATTGTCAATCCACAGATCCCTCGTCAGGGTTTCCTTAATTGCTAAACAAGGTTTAATCAAATTTGTTAATTACGTTGTGCAGGAAGAAATATACTTCTCTGAATAAGTTGCTTTAATATACGTTCAAAATTCGAATAAATAATGACATCATCAACCAATCAACATTCGAATAAATAATGACATCATCAACCAATCAACATTCGAATAAATGATGACATCATCAAACCAATCAACATTCACATCGCGAGGTGAAGTTGCGCCATGATTTCACACGAATGCGTCGCCGATTTCGTTGTCATAATATTGCAGCAGAGTTTTCAAACTATGTTTGCCATTAACGTTCCTCTAGGAAAGTGCGATCAAAGTGACCGATGTAGTCGGACCATCACTACACGTGTGCTTGCACACAAGAGGACAGTGAATTAGTCCAACCAGACAATCATGCCCTGGACGTATCCTGGCCATTCTTCTAATTACGCGCTCACGGACATGCAAAAGAGCGGCACAGAAACACGGTCGATCACTCGTCTCGTTCTTTACTATCATTCCATTGCGAGTGCCACGAGGCACTCCAAAAATTCCATCACAGGCATTTCTACACCAGCGCGGGAAAGAATACTTCTGCTATTTTTTTTTCTGCGAGTACTCATATCAAGTGCATGACACCGGACCCCAAGAACTCCGTCCACGGACATCGAGGTCGTGCAACTGTCCTCATTAGCTCAGTCTCGTTTTCTTCGCATACATGCAGAGAGAGACTTGCTCCGTCATGTCGTGTTTACCCCTGCACTTTTTTCTCGATTTAATTTAATTTATCATTTTATTGAGAGGTACCCCATTGTACTTGTCTACGGTTTTTTAAGTATGTTCTGACTTTACACTTTTGAATTTTTTCTCAGATTCTTCCCCTTCTGCATAGGGTATTCCACATCCATTCCATACATCTGTGATCTTCTCTCGAAGTCTCGACCACTTCCAACCAGGCACAATCCCATCACCGCTTAGTCATGTTCCAATCTTCGTGCCTAGTCTGCTCTCTATTCCTCTAACCTCCCTTTCATTCTCATCATTTTTTTTTCCTTTCAACAGCGTCCTCTTTCCTTCCTTTTATCCGCGTTTCTGTAGTCGTCTCTTTCACTTTGTAACGAGCCCCACCATCCTCCCTGCTCTGCACCCACAGCAGCCGTCCCCCACGCAGCCCCTGCCCCTTAAAGCATCACCTGGCCGATCAATACCCCCACGGCAACACGTAGCTCGCCACGCCCAGCTCAGAGCTCTCTCTCGCCGCTCCACCTCGCCTGGGCAGCCCTGTACCTACCACGCTCACTCCTCCAGCCGCGCCACCCACTCACCCCTCCAGCCACACTACACACTCACCCCTCCAGCCACACTACA